>APFE030381428.1:90522-128180 GCA_000404065.3 Pinus taeda | reverse complement strand
GGTTTAGATATATCTCAAATTGTAACATTTTCCCTTTTAGATTCAATTAAAAAAATGTTATAAAATTAAATTAAATTAAAATATTTTTACTATGAAATAAGTTATGTTTTTTTGGCATGTGTTATTGATAAGCTATGGTATTGGCCCATGGTATTGTAACAAAGCCGATTTACAAGTAAAATCCATGGTAAAGTGACGGTGAATATCCATGGTTAACAATCTTGTAATATCGTTATAAAATATTTTGATCGTGAAATAATTTATGGATGTGGTATTGATAAGCCATGGTATTGGCCCATGGTATTGTAACAAAGCGGATTTACAAGTAAAATCCATGGTAAAGTGAGGGTGAATATCTATGGTTAACAATCTTGTAATATTGTTATAAAATATTTTGATTGTGAAATAATTTATGTTTTTTGAGCATGTGGTATTGATAATCCATGGTATTGTAACAATGGCTATTTTTTACAAGTTAATAATATCTACCCTAATGTGGGGGTGAATATCCATGGTTAAGAATCTTGTCATTTTGTTATAAAATATTTTGGTTGTGAAATAAGTTATGGTTTTTAGACTTGTAGTATTGATAAGCTATGGTATTGGCCCATGGTATTGTAACAAAGCCTATTGACAAGTTAATAACAAAATCAAAATATAACAAATGGAATTTTATTATTTTGATTAATTTAAGTTTTTATTATTAATTGAGGCCATATTTAAATGTTTACACTCATCCCAATATCATTTTTAACTTCTTCTTTTTAATTTAGAAGAAAAAATAACAAATTCTTATTAAAAATAAATCATAACTCAATTGCAATTTATATATATATATTTTATACTATAATATTTATTTTATTTTTTCCAATATAAATATTTATTTTCTTTTTCATTTCTAGTTTAGTTTAGGGTTCAAATAAAATATTCACAGATTACAACATCGCATTGTAGCACTGCATGTTTCTCTGCCTTGCCTTGTTGATATCTGCATGGAAATGTCAAAGAAGGAAGACCATCAATGTGATCTATAGATTTCATGGGATTAGAACCCCAGTTGGAGTTTGCATGGAAACACCTTAGGAGAGCATCAACGATTAGATGGAGGAAGGGCAATGTCATTGAGAGTGGAGATTTTGGCCATTTGTACATGGGCATGAATTTGGACTCTAGAGAGTTCTTCCTTTTTACTAAATATGATTTTTGTTCTTATGGGTAAACAATTTCGAGGGTTTATATGATCAAACAATAAATTTCATCTAGAGTTGAGGGTTTAATGATTATCATAATGCAGATCTTGGTTGCGGCCAACAATTCATCAAAAGACTTCCTTTTTACTAAATATGATTTTTGTTCTTATGGGTAAACAATTTCGAGGGTTTATGTGATCAAAGAATAAATTTCATCTAGAGTTGAGGGTTTAATGATTATCATAATGCAAATCTTGATTGGGGCCAACAATTCATCAAAAGACAATGCACAGGTAAGCATTTTGCATGTCCTTATTGTACAAAGGGTTTAATGATTATGATAATGTAGATCTTTATTGCGACCATCAATTCATCAAAAGACAATGGACAAGCAAGCATTTTGCATGTCCTTATTGTAGAGATCAGTTTGCTCCTTCCTAACTTTCCTAGGGACAGAATGCATGAAATTTTATATTTTCTTTTCACCTTTTTCTTAGTGGTTGATTGTTTTTGTAATGGACTCTACCATGCCCAAATTCAAAGTTCTTGAGTGATGCAAGCAAATTTTCCGGTAGGATGCAAATACTAGACCTTAAACTTTGTTACATGAAATTAAAATTTCTTGTAATCATGAAAATGAAATATTTTATGTTTCATCCTTAGATTATGATCTCAATGGCTACAGTTTTAAACCATGTTACTATATTTTTTTTTTTTGTAAACTGCGGAGGGACTACTTCTTCTATTTCAACAGGTCAAAATCATTACAAAAATGCGATGACCTCAACCCGCCCAATGGGAAACCGGGTATTTTGGCCATTTTAAGTGTTTTAAAGCCATCCAAAAATAAAACATCTTGAGTCTATTTTCCCAGGCTATGTGCACACTACATTCAAAGAGACTACCTATTTTCCTTATCTTCCTACTATAATCCACATTACAAAATTTGATAGACAAGCTACTTTCTACAAGCTTCATGAAAAAACAAAAAGAGGAGAACACCAAGACTATGCCTCCTTACCTGTCTGCTGGTCCATATCCTTCTCAAGATCAGGGTGGCAATGCTTTAGCTGTTGTCGTATTTCATCCATTCTTCTGTCTTGCATCATAAGGGTAATCTGAATGTTCTTTAGCTCCTTCTTGAGAGTGGGAATCCCCTGAGAGAGCTCTGCCATCTCCAATGCTACTTGCTCCATGGCTTTGGCAAGTAATCTCTTCATAACCCAATACACATGTAAAGATTGCTTGTACAAGGTCATGCGTCCTCTTGTGTGGCCCGGGTCCGGAAGAAGATAGATCTAGTCCTCCATTTCTGGATCAGATTGGTCCTGCATGGCCTCCTCTTCTAACTGATTTATAATTCTTCTGACTCCTTTATTGGTGTTCTGGTAGTAGGCCTGCTTAGCTAGCTGCACTCTCCTCCCCACTGAAGCCCTGGTTTTTCTTTCATGAGACGGAGCCTCCTCCCCCCTTTGGCTCCCTATTTTTCCTCTTCCTCTGCCGCGCTGTCCTTTTCGACCTCCCCTACCCCTTTTTCTGCTGCCCTCTCCTTCCATAGTCCGCCTACTCGGGTCGTATTCCTTATTTTCTTCTTTAGTTCCTCCATGTTCGCATCTTCTCCATCCTTTGTTCTCCCAAAGTTCCTTCCTGCCCTCTGTTTCTACGGGGTCTCTTCTTCCTCGTTTATCCCGTGGCTGAGATCTGTTGTTCTCCTCAGAACCGAGCAATTCTACCTCCTTTTCACTGTCATCCGATACCATAACTGTGACTCCCGCGTCCTGCTCCAAAGCTTTTCCTTTATCCTGGACGCTCCATTTATTAACCCATTCAGTAGCCGCAGTCCCCCCGCTTTTTCCTCGCTTCCTGGTTTCCATCATGTCCTTCATCTCAGCTTTGATCTCCTCCCTCTGCTTCTCTCTTCTTTCCGGATTTGTTCTCCTCGCTGCTCCCCACTTCCCTATGCATCTTCGGCCCGCTCTACCCTTCTGGTATTTATTAAGCCGTCCGCATTTGTGCACCTTTCTTCTCTGCCACTCCCTTGCAATGCGGTCGCTATCCTCCTGCCACATGTTCCTCCGATCACCTCCCCTGTCCTGTTGTTCCTTACTTGAGCATGCAGACTTGCCAATTCTATCTGACAAGCCGTCCCGGTCACCTCTTGTCCTCCCTTTTCCCCTGATTCTCCACCTTGAAATATCAATCCTCTTAATGGCCTGGCTGCACCGGGTCATCATTACCTGATATTCTCCTGTAATGGGTATTATTCCAACTCGCTTGTACCTCCGTCCTTCACCCGCCTTCCAATTCTTCCCAATCGGGGGTATCTTATACTCATTCGTGTTGGTTCGTGGTTGTCTCATGGTCTTGATTTATTATAGTAACCAGCTCCTTCCACTTTGGTTTCTCCATTTCATTCTGCCAATCGTTGTCCACCTTCCCTAACTGATCATTACTCCCCCAGTTGGCGAGGAAGTCCACCGCCTTGTTTCCCTTCCTCCTGATGTGGTTGATTATCAGGTAATCAAAACTCTTGAGGATTTCTCCTATGTCTTGTACTATCCCAACCGTTCTCCAACTACTCACGATCTACTCCCAATTTTTCCCATTATACAGTTTTCGTATCATCTCTATTACCAGCTGTGAGTCCCCTTCTAACTCTAGGTTCCTGTAGCCATTCCTCACTGCTATCCTTAATCCCTGATGGACTGCCCAGAGTTCAGCTTCATTGTTTGTCATTTCTCCTCCCCACTCTGCGTAAATCCACTTGGTGCTTCCCTTACTGTCCCTGAAGACTCCCCCAAATCCTGCATTGCCTGGGTTCCCTTTGGAGGCCCCATCGAAATTCAATTTTATGAAGTTCTCTTTAGGGTAATTGAATTGTTCAGGACTTCCAACCTATTTGTTCTGCCTACTCTCTTTCCTGGGATGAACCATTTCATATTTCATGTTCAGCTTTACCAAAATTTGTCCCTCCTCCTGATTCGTTTTCCACTCCTCTTCATGCCAATCCTTCGCTAGAATTGTTTCCTTAATAGCCCTTAGGACTCCCTTCCACGTTTCTTCTGGTTCTATATGTTTCCCAAGGAAAATTCTACGGTTTCGTTCCTTCCAAAGGAACCAGATCATGAATCCCACTGTCAAGTCCCATGCCCTTTTAATGACTTTACAGTTGAATTTTTCCTTATTCCATAGGAAGATGGTTCTTTTTATATCTCTGGGGTCACTTCTTTCTTTGCCATAGAGCTTGCTGGTCTCGTTCCACATTTTCTTTGCATACCAACAATTGTTCAGGATATGATTCTGGGTCTCGTTCGCCTTATTGCATAGACTGCAATTCGAGGGGCCATGAAGGCTCCTCTTTTGGATATTATCCCAAGTTAATATCCTTTCCTTGCCTACCAGCCATGCAAATAATGCAATCTTAGGCCACCATTTACCATCCCAGATGGTTTTTCCATTCCTGGTTTATCACCATCCTTTCCTGCTCTCTAGTCAGATAATATGCTTCCTTAACCGTGAAGGACCTTTTCATGGATTTCCCCCACCTCAGAATATCTTCCCCATTCCTGACTTTTATCTTCCTTGTTTCCACTTCTTTCTCATATTCTTTTTGCTGATCCTGTGTGATGTTTTCCATCCATTCTTCTAGCTTTCGCCATTTCCTCCATATACCTTTTGTCTCTCCCTCTCTCCAGTAATCTTCTACATATCTCTTTCCCTCCCTAAGTGCTTTTTGCTGTATGTTCTGGAGATTTTGTATATTGCCCAGTCTATCTCTCTGCTGCCACCCTTCTTCCCAAAACCTAGCATTTCTTCCTCCTCTTATTTCCCAGAACACATAATTGTTTATTATACTTCTATTCTGACTGGCCAGGTTCCAGATTGAGGATCCTTTTGGGGTCTCTTCCACCCTTAGGATTTCTTCTGTGGTTCTTGGCATATTGTACTTGTGCGACCATATCCTCTTCCAGAGATCATTGCCCCCTCTCATCCACCGCCACCATAATTTTGCGCCCAACACCCTGTTTAACATTTCTGGGTCTCTCAATCCCAGGCCTCCTTCCTCTTTCCTTTTTGATAGATGTTTCTAGGAAACTAAGGCCCATTTCCTCTGTTGGTTAGGGCCTCCCCAAATAAATTTAGTATATAGATCTTTTATCTTGGAGCAAGCTCCTTTGGGAGCCGCTATTATGGACAGAGGATAAATGGGTATTGCTTGTAGAACCGATTTAACCAAGACAATACGTCCCACTATGTTCAAGGTTCTGAATGCCCACCCTGCCATTTTATTCTTGATTTTCTCTATAACCTGTAGCCAGTTTACCATTTTGGTTGGGTGAAAATCAATCTGATTTCCCAGGTACTTAGTTGGAAGCTCTCCTTGTCTGAACCCTAACGTCCTTGTAAGATGGGCTTTAACTGAATCCAGGGTGTTGAACACAAATGTACAGGACTTTTCCTTGTTTACTTCCATGCCTAATGCCTCCATGAAAGTGTCTAGGATTCTTTTTATGCCCTTAACTTCTTTTACTGTTGCTTCGCAAAACAACATTATGTCGTCAATGAGCTGTTGATGGGTAATTGGGATATTACTTCCCCATAGCTTTAGCCCTTTGATTCTTCTTTCCCTCTATTCCTTTTGGAAGAACCTCCCTAACCCCTCCGCTGCCAGAATGAATAGGAAGGGCGAAAGAGGATCCCCCTGCCTTATTCCTCTTGAGGCATTAAAGGGAGATGAGGTTATCCCATTAATTAGAATTGAGAAATTCGGTGTTGATATCATACTGAGGACCCAATCTACCCATCTATTGTTGAATCCGAAGAATTCCAGGACTCTTTTGAGATAATTCTAGTTCAGTCTGTCATACACTTTAGACAAGTCTAACTTTATCATCATTCCTTTCTGCTTCTTTTCTTTGATGGTATGTATGACTTCCTGTGTTACCACTAGTCCGTCGAGAATTTGTCTTCCCTCGACAAACCCTGTTTGTTCTGGGGAGATTAGATTTGCCAGAAGGGGTTTTATCCTTTCTGCTATCAATGTGGCGATGATTTTATAAATGACATTACATAAAGCAATTGGGCGAAAGCCCTACACATTATCTGAGTTAGCATTCTTTGGGATTAAAGTAAAGAAGGTTGAGTTTAACGTAGGCCATACCTTCTGCTTCAAACAAGATTCCTCAACTAATTCCAAAATCTCTTTACTCAGAAATCGCCATCCCGCTTGAAAGAATTCCATTGTAAACCCATCCGGGCTTGGGGCCTTTCCTTTCTTCATGTTCATCACTATTTCCTCTAACTCTTCTATAGTCACTGTGCGCATCAAGGCTTTGTTCTGTTCCTCTGTAACCAGCTTTGGAATTTCTTTACAAATCTTCTCAATGGCTGCTTCCCAATCATTTTGAGGCTCGGTCAGGATGTCTTTATGATAATCAACTAAGACTTTCTCGATCCCTTCTTGCTCTATTACCCTTTCCCCTGCTTCGTTTTTTATGGATAAAATCTTGTTTCTTTGTCTATGTTGTACCATGGCCTGATGGAAGAATTTTGTATTTCTTTCTCCTTCCCTTAACCAGTTGATCCTGGATTTCTGTCTCCATAGAATCTCCTCTTGCTTCCTTCTCTCCTCCAATTTACTTATTAAGATTCCTTCTGCCTTGCAACTTTCCTCGGTTCTCCCTTCTAGTATTATTCTTTGTTGGATTCCTTCCATTTCCTGTTCTAATCTTTGTTTCTCCTCCATGATGTTCCCAAACTCCTCCCTATTCCACTTTTTTATCTTCCCCTTCAATTCTTTTAGTTTTAGCTAGAAAGTGTGCATTTTCCCTTTTCCTTGCAATGTGCTTTGCGTCCACCATTCCTCTGCTTTTTCTAAAAACTGGGGATTCCTAAGCCTGAAGGATTCAAATATGAACGGCTTTTTTCTGAAGTTTTTCTTAATATCTATCTCCAACCTTATTGGCCAATGGTCTGAACCAAGGGTTGGCATTATTTTGGCTTCCAGAAATACGTCTTTATTCATGATCGACTCAGATACTAGAAACCTGTCCAATCTGGAGGCGATCTGGTTTTTTCCTCCTCGACGGTTATTCCATGTGAATATTCCATTTATGGTTTGCATATCTACCAGCCTCTGTTCAGCGATCATATCATTGAACATATCCATAAACTGATCTGTCCTCCTTATTCCCCCTTTTTTCTCATCCAATGTTCTAATCAGATTAAAATCTCCCCTATTATCCATGGCATTTCTGGGTAGAGTCCTCTAGCTTCTTTCACATTCTTTAGGAAGCTTTCTCTTTCTCCTGCTATATGAGGTCCATATACCCCTGTAATAAGGACTCTTTCAGTCAATCCTATCACTCTACAGGAGCCACTTAGGATTCTGGGCAGACTGGTCCAGTTTTCAAAAATTAGCTCCTCCGGGTTCCACATTATTGCTAACCCTCCTGCAGTGTCGATTGCATCTTGTCCCATAACTTCATACTGAATTTTTAATTTTTTAATTATTCTTTCCATCTGCTGCATAGTGATCTTTGTTTCTTGGATTATTACGATTCCTGGCTTGTCCTTTCTCAATCTCTCCTTTAGATACCTCTATTTTCCTTTACTATTGAGACCCCTAATATTCCAGGATGTAATTATCATTTATAACTTCTTGGGTGGTTGATGGAATACCTCCGATAGAGGTATGACCTTGCCTGAGTTAACCAGAATCTCTCCTACAGCCTGAATTGTCTCGTTTAGGGTTTGTCTTCCCCTCTTCCGTCCTCCTTTGCCAGTACCTTCCAATCCTATGTTGTTACTTTCATATTCTCCTATTTGTCTTGTTGCCTCTTCCCCTGCTTTTCTTCTTTTTTCTTTGTATTTTTGGAATGTATCCTTGTATAACTGTTTCTCGGATTCTGGTATAAATCTCTCGTCAAGGTTTTTCCATTCCTGTATCAGCTTCCTCATGATTTTCTCTTATTCTGTCCCTAAATCATTTTGTGACCTAGATCCCATCTGGATTTGTTCTGGGGTTATCTCAGGAGTTACTCCCATCTCCTCTTCCTTCTCCCCTGCCTCTGTTGTGTTTTCCTCCCTTGCTTCTTTACCAACCTCCATTGGAACTCTCTCAGTCTCGTCTTCCTCATCCATTGCTTCCGATTCCTCATCCTCATTCTCTTGCAGGACTTGAAATTTGTTCTGGATTTCTATTATTATAGGCTTCAACTTTTGTTGTGGTTTTTCTCCTTCTTTCCCTGATCTCTTCTTTCTACTAACCTCCTGAAAACCTACTTGTCCACCCTCTGTTTTTTCTGCCCTTTTTTGTTCTTCTTCTTGTTTCTTGATGATCTCCTCTTCTCTATTCTGCGGGCATTTCCTGATCAGGTGTCCATACTCATGGCACCGTCTGCACCTAAAGGGAATATGCTCATAGTCCAGAGGCTGCTACCAGATCTCATCCTGGTATTCTAACTCTATGTATTCTGGTAGTGGCTCTGATATGTTCATATATACGCATATTCTGGCATAAGACGTATACTTCCCCTTCTTCGTTGATTCAACCACTTTGACAAAGGTCCCAATTGAATTACCAATCCCTTCAAGAATGTCTGGGTCCCAAAACCCCACTGGTAAACCAAATAGTCTGACCCATATAGGGGCAACAAGCATTCTCTCATTCTCTGGATTATATCTCTCCTCCCAGTCTCTCATAAACAGTCCTGCATTATTCATGAAATATGGCCCTTCCTCAAAGGTTTTTTCCTTGTCTTCCAAGTTAGCAAAGATTACCGTAAAAAAACCTTTCGCCCCCAGCTTTAAATCTATATGTCCTTTTGGCTTCCAACGCTGTTGGATCCATTTTACTAAATCCCTCTTAGTAGGCCAAAACCCAATAAATTTGCAGATTAAAGCGTGATCTCTCATGTAGCATCTGTATTCCTCAAGTTTTTTATTAGGAATTACATACCTGGGTTTTTCCTGTGCCCTTGGTAGACATCAGCCTGCTGTTTTGGATTGCCACTGGTTCCCTAGGACCGGTGCCTCTCTACTGCTCCCCCTTGCCCTATTCTGTGACCTGCTCCCACTTGCTTCGCCTGCTGTTATGTTTTTGAAGGAGGGGATCTCTCCCCTCCCTTCCCCTTCTCCATTTCTTCCCTCAGTTCTCAGTGGCTTGTAAAACCCCTCTGTTTCATACTAAAAATTTCTTAACTGCTCAAATTTCTTCACTGGAGGCTTCACTCGGAGACTCAGCCGTCCCACGATTCCTGCCCCGATCGATGCTGCAAAACCCTAAGTTTCGCCCCAAACCATGTAACTATATTTTAAGTATAATATACTTAGATCCATTAAAAATCATGACTCTCCAAAGATTAGGTTAATTTGATCTAAAAAGAAGGAACCTAAATGACTTTTGCAATTTTGACTCAATGTTTACAGACAATGATTAAAAATGGAAGAACCCAAATGGTCTGATAAGTTTTACCCACCCATCAATTTATAAGACCTTTATTATTATTCTAAACATAAATAGAGAGCATAGAAGAAGAATAGGAGCATGGATGACGTGGACCTTAATCTACGTGATACTTTTCAAAAGATGGGCATGCCCTTGACTAGAAGAAGAGATTGACCAACGTTGTTGTAGATGTTGTTTTTGAAAATGTTTTCATTGCTACCATGCATAGGGAGACTCTATAGGCAGTTGAGGTTATCTTTTGTTCATTATAAGAGGTAATTCGGGAGTATCTTGATCTAGTTAGGAAGTAGCTTGGCAGGGTTGTTCATCCTGTTGATAACTATTATGCTGCATTGTATTTATTTTTTTAGTGATAGCTCCTTCTATTAAATCCCCAAGCATACTTTATCATTGTTGGCTTGAGGGGGCCTGACCTAGGTTCATCGTTAGTTAGCCAAACAAATCCCTACACTATTGGCCCTTTCGGCATCATCCCGTGGAGCACGAACTAAAGTCTCACCCGAAGCAGTATGGGGGGATGTTGGAACCAAGTTTCCGCACCCAAGGATGGTTGTGATGTTAGTTTATTCCAGCTATACCTACCTTCACGTAGGTTGCTTAGCCCTTTGTTCCACCCTTCAGTACCTTCACGAAAGGGTACAATTGGCTTTCGTACAACCCCAACCCGCAGATCAGGGACTTTAGCGCTACTAGGGTAGCGAACTACGATATCTCCCAAACTAGGCTAAGTGTCTTACTTATCTTATCAATCGATCTTAGTTAGCTTTGCGTAAACAAATGTTCTTACTTGCATTCACTTAGCCAACACATTTACATACATTCATGCATCATATAAGCATTATAAGTGAAATTCATAGCCAACATAACAAGATGCATAAGCAGGAAATAAAGTCGCATAAATTGTAGAATACTTATCTTTATTGATAATTTCGGACAATTATAGACTCGACCCACCCTGCGCACTCAGCTGCAGGGGTCCACACACTCAACTATGGACTTCTACCCTAAGCCTCTGTGTACTCAGCTACTAAGCCTCTACCTACTCTACAACCTAAAATTAGACTTCTACCTCAGAGCTATCTCTCATACGTCATATCTTCATGTCTCTATCTTCTTTTCTTGATATCAAACTACTTAGAGCTTACCTCTATTTATACAATCCCATGGTCCATGGACAATGGGTAGATCTTTTTTCCAACATTACATTTCCAAAATAAGGGCGGACAACCCTATGACTCTTTAAGACCTACGCACTCTGTGACCACAAAATGTAGTCTTTACACTTGGATTACAAAATTTGACCAAAATATGGGCTTTTAGTCGCAAAACTACCCTTACGGGATCCCGCGCCCAACAGGCCCCCAACACAAACATCATGACTCACCCTCGAGTCACTTTGCAGGCACAGACATCTTAGCGCGAAGACCTCCCAGCTCCATTTGGATGACCACAACCTCGATAGCAACTGAGTGGCCACCTGCTAGAATTCTTCCACTCTCTGCTCGGTGGCTGCCATTGAATTTCCATCCTAAATCTTCTGCTGCGTTTCGTGTAGCGTCGCGATATTTCCTTCAATGAAGATGTGATCGTATATGGCTCATCTATCCATGGTTCTAGGCGTGATTTTAGGACTGCTTCTTTGTGCCGAGCGACATCCACCTGTTCCTTAAGCGCCTTTGCTTCTTGCATCCATGTGAGCCTTTGTGTAAGGGCAACCATCTACACGGTCCCTTTGACCTCATCATATATTTGTTGTAACTAGCGCACCTTTGTCTTCAAGCGCTCCACATTCAGATCCTCCTGCAGGGTGGTCAAGACCTCGAATGACTATTCAAAAACTCGCATGTAGTTTGCTACTGCATTGTCAACCACCACTATTGTTAGTGTAACAGTGGTGTCATGTTATTCCTTGATTTCCAGTGGAGTTGAAGGCTGAGCCCTCAACTGCAATTTTGCGATCTATAGGTTCAGCTCCAGCTGAATCCTGGCCATCTCTGTTTGAGTGTTGCACAGCCCTGTGGCCAACTTGTGGACACGAGCCTCAACCGGTTCTTTTTCCTAAATGTCTAACTCTAGGACCATTTGGCAAGCTTCCTCCACTACATACATGATTTTCTTATTCGGTTCCACTGCCTCGTTGTGTTGCAGGCCCAACTTCTCGATATTGATGCACTGCTCACTCATCACTTGCAGAGCGTGACACTCCTGAGCCCTAAGTTCTGTGGTGACTCCATCCTGCAAGAGGTGGAGCGTCTCTCAAGGGAGTGTGGCCATATTCAATCCCACTTGTTTCAAGCTTCTGACTGTGAGCCTGTCGGCCTCATTTTCTGTAGTAAATGCCCCATCTAGTAGTAGTATCACGTTGGTCACCCTTGTGCATAACATCTCCATGGTAGCTGAAGTGCCGATTGCGAGGCTAGTGGACACTGTGCCAGCCTGTGGAGTGCGAGCCTGCAACTCCTATAGCTCTATCCTGAGAGCTACTAATACCAACTTCTGATACTCTTCGAACTATTGGAGGGCCTCCGTGGTGACATCCCTCATCGTTTCTCCAATATCATGCAAATCCCCCTTAGTGAGGGTGATTGGGTCCAAGGATGTCTTTGAAGCCTTGGTTTTCCTTTGTGACACTACCTTCTCTTGCGGTTGTTGATGCTTGAGCTGGGTGGATGTCGTTTGCAGATTCACGCCACCTTTTTTTGTCGGCTCCTCTATTTCTGCCCCAGCCTCGGGTGAAGGTGACTTTTGTCCTTCGCACTCTCCTCCCCCTGTCTCCAGTTGTTCTGCCAATTTTCTGGTCTTGTGCACTTCCTAGGTCTTAGCCTCGGCTTCCTTTTTTTGTGCCTCTCATCCAGCTGTGCCATTTTTAGCTTTGTTTATTCCTTCTTACGCTATGTGGCGGACTTGTCCGTTTCCACCGTGGAGCTTGTTGCAGCGTGCCACTCTGGCAGCCAAGACTTGAGGACTGCAAAGATAACATCATATGTTGCCATATAAGGTAAGCTCTGTGATGTCTTCGTGGGGTCCTTCCACACCCTGAAAAAGACATGGTGGAAATCCGCTTTGAACTCTGCAAAGCTCTGGAAACTAGCGTATACTGTGGGTGAGAAACATGGCTTGTGATTGATCCTTATCTAGATACTCATCTCCATCAAGATCCAAAATATCTTTATTTCTTTTATGAATTACGTGTCCTTGGTCACCCACAACGAAGCATACTTCGCTGACTCTGGAAGGTCTACTACGACCGAAGGGAATTGGCTGTCTTCTAGTAGCTCCCATGCCATCAGTACAATCAACAACAAGAGCCATGTGTAGTGTAATGTCTTGCCTTGCTCATGTGCCTCACGACAGTTCACAAGGAACTCACCGCATAGATAATTCACTCAATTGAACTTGACTCCTTCAGCGGATTGGGCTGCTAGTGCAATCACAAGTGTGGGCACGTCATCCACGTGGCACTTACACATCACCTTCCCTACTAATATTTGTGTTGTTACCTTTGACTGCAGGGTTGTTAATGTTGGAGATGGCATATCCCTGCTTCTTCTTCTCCAACTTGAATTTCTTCTTCATAGCTTCCACGAGGGCCAACTCACCACCTTTTCCTTCTGATATATTGGATGGATCCTCCCCTAAGTAAGGCAGCCGTGTGATCCAATGGGTCAAGTGGTCTATGATGGGAATGGGCTCCTCTAGCCACAAACACCCATCATGCACCAATTAGAGTAGCTTCCTGATGATGAAGACGACCACTAGGGCACGGTGGTAATGTGGTACCCAGAGCAGGTTGAGCAGCATGAATTTCTCTACACCCTTGAGCCATGTCTGCAACTCTAATTTGATCGTTCTAGCAGTCATGTCAATCAGTCAGAGTATTAGCTACTGAGTCACTAAATGTGGGAATTTCTCATGATCTGTGAGGTCCCATTCTTTGAACTTTAGTACAGAAACCCACCCTAAGCATGGCCCCTCAAAAACAATGTCATCCAAGAGAAATGGAGTTTACAGGTAGCTCTTTCTCTCGTATGTCCTTTGGCACCTTAGCTTTGCCCTTGTGCGGAGGAACATATTCTGGTAACCTGGTAATAGGGTCTGTACCCTGGGTTTCAAATTCCATTTCCAAATCCTCCTCATCTGCCAGGATTTCTTCAGATTCTTCCTCGTTTGCCTCCACATTAATGGCCTTCCCCTTTTCCTGCAAAGTGAGCTTGGTCCTCTGTGGGTTTCTTGGTGAGATGCGCATCGGTAGCATAGTCTACTTATCCTTCTTTGGTCTCAGTGTCTTGGGTGATTTAGGGACTTCGACTACCACTTCAGCACTCTTTGGGGCAACTTCTACTACCTCAATTTCCTGCACGACTTCCTTGGCTGTCACCACTTCTATGTCCATGGATTTCACGGGTGTCAACATAATTCTATTTAGGAGGTCCCACATCTCCTATGCCAATCTCTCAAACATTGAAGTTGCTCTCAAAGCCTCAAAATTCGCATAGTCCATACACACCTGATAGCGCGACAACTGAATTTTCAAAATGCCAACTGTTTTTCCCTAGAAAACCACTTGTAATTTATAGGGCCTTTTGAATTCAAATTGATTGTTCCCCCCACATTCAGCCCATTAATGCTAGATTGCTAGTAGATTTTCAAGAATCTAATCCATAAATTTTGTCTTAAGTGCCTACCACCTGCTCCATTTGGCCACAATTCGACCATTAAATCATGAACAATGACTTTAGTGCTCACTTTCTGACGGACCTGTGTGCTATTTCCATGAGTAGCATAGCTGCCTTCGTGCTGTCACGGACCCTGTGACACTTGCTTGCGTCACGTAGTCCTGAAATTGTGCAGCTCCCCAACCTGAGCAGTCTAGTTTATATTCTCGCGCCTTCTTTTAGATGCCTGAAGCACTAATATTGTGCTACTTTCATTTAGTCACATGGTTGGAGCGCCGGTGTATGGCTTCAAGTGACTGCCATTCACCTTTCCTGGGAAGGGTTCTCCATTTAACTTGACCAGTTGTACCGCTCCTTCGTCAGTAATATTCTTAATAACATAAGGCCCTAACCAGTGCATCTTGAATTTTCTAAGGAATTTATCAAATTTACTATCATACAAAGAAATTATATAGTTTACCTTAAATGTGCGTAGCTTGATGTGTCGATCATGCCATGCCTTTTCACGCTGCTTTTGGACCTGTTGGTGAAACCTAGCCAAAAATCTTTCTTCTTCGAGCTCATCTACCTGCACAAGCCTCTCTTCTAAGGCTCTACAATCCATCATACCTGTGAGCATTGTTATGCGCAGGCTAGGCACGATGTATTCCATATGCATTAAGGCTTCCACACCATAGACAAGCCTAAAATGGTTTTGTCCTGTCAGCTTTTTGCCTATTGTTCGATAAGCCCACAATATTGTAGGTATGCATAGGTCCCGATCACTTCACTGAGCATTGTAAACCTTGGTCAACATGTTTTCAAGAACTTTTTTGAACACCTCCACTATCCTATTAGCCTGTGGGTGATAAGGTGTGCTCCTTTGGTGATATACCTAAAATTTCTCCGTTAGTGCACTAATCGTCTCATTCAGGAAGTGTGTACCATGATCACTCATCAAGTTCCTTGGACATCCAAATTATGTTAGTATATGATCAAATAGGAACTTCGCGGCCATCGCACCCATGCAATCCTTCACCGGTTATGTTTCTGCCCAATGAGTCAAATACTCCATCGCAGTGATAATGTACCTCGCCCCTATCTTCCCTTGTGGCTGAATGGGTCCTACAAAATCTATCACCCACTTCTCGAAAGGTTTCAATGTCATTTGTGGATTCAAAGGCATTTCATCCCTCCACGATGCCCTACTTGTTCTTTGACATACATCACATGCCTTGCAATATGCTTTTAAATCCTGATGAAGGGTTGGCCACCACAACCCTGCGTGTAGAATCTTCTGTGCGATTGCTCTCCTTGAATAATGTACTCCTGCGCACCTCCATGAGCGTCCACAAGGATGCTTCTTCGTTCGAACTCAGGTAGATACCGTTGCAATATCTCATCAGTCCCCATCTGTATAGATTCCCAACAATGACAGATAAATCTGCTACGTGCACCACTAATTCCTTCTTTTGCTAGATAGAGTATCCTTCCAATGTAGTTCTTATTGTTAAGAAGTGTATTATATCCTCAAAATGACCATCCGTGACACATACTGCAAATAGCTATGCGTCAGGTAATCCTTCTTCCAAGTTAGTAGGTTCCTCCCTTGTTTCGATGCACGATAGATGATCTGGTCCCGCGTTCAATCGTCCAAGCTTCACAACAACTTCAAAATCATACTCTTGGAACAATAAGAGCCATCTGCAGATTCGCCCCCCCAACACATGCTTATTGACCAGGTATTTTAGCACGGAGTGATCCATATATATTTTAAAATGGCCTCCTAGCAAGTAGTGTTGGTACTTCTGGAGTGCATACATGATAACTAGCCCCTCCGTTCAGTGATAGAATAATTCTTCTCTGCTTTGGATAATTTGCGACTTGCGAATGCGATAGGATAGTCCAAGCCTTCGCCTCCATCCTGTGTTAGTACTACCCCCAACGCTATACATGATGCGTCAAAATGTACATGAAACTTTTTATTCCAGTCCGGGAAGATTAGAATCGTCGTGGTAACCATATTTTCTTTCAATATATCCAAGCTTTTCTTACAGTCATCGTTCCAGTAGAACGTGACATCCTTCTTCAACAATTTTTCCATCAACGCAATGATCTGGGCATAGCCTTTGATAAACTTTCTGTAATAGCTCATATGTCCCAGAGTAGCACACATCTGTTTCACACTCCTCGGTGCTTCCAAGTTCAGTATCACCACGATCTTCACGGGGTCTACCATCAGTCCTTGTTTTCAAACCACATGCCCCAATAGGTTCCCAAAAGGAACAGAAAATAGAAACTTCTTGAGATTGAGCACAATCTGGTATCTTCGACAGGCATCCAACATCATGTGCAAGCTTGCTACGTGGTGCTTAACCAGCCCAAATAAAGTCCAGTCATCAAAATATACCTCCAGGAACTTATGAATAAATTCTTTAAATGATGCAACAACCACGCGCGAAAAGATTGCAGGTGCATTCTTCAATCCAAAAAACATCACAGTGTATTGAAAACAACCCCACTCAATCATGAAGGTTGTCTTGCTCCTATCCTTTGACGTGATTTTGATTTGGTGGTACCCAGAGAACCCATCAGTGAAGGAATATGCTTCCTAGCCACCTACATTTTCCAACACTTCATCCGTGAAACAGTCGGGAAAGGATCATGCACACAAGCATCATTCAATTTTCTGAGATCCACAGATATCCTTATCTCATCCTTCTACTTTTTCTCTTGCACCACCATAGGGCTTATACAATCAGATTCTTCCACAAGCTCAATGATGCCTACTGCTAGCATCTTATCTAGCTCTGAGCGGACCTTCTCCTTTTATTTCAAATTGAGGCAATAAGGGCTCTACTTAAATGGATTTGTGTCAGGTTTTAATGTGATCTTCATCACTCCTAGGTCTTTGATTATTCCTTTCAGATCCGTAAACTTGGTAGCAAATAATCCCTAGTATTCACGGAGCAATTCAATGACCTTATCCATCATCGCATCATCCCAGTAGTCTCCAATATTTGTGAATTTGGGTTCTGCCTCTATACCAATGTTTAGTTGTTTTGTTTTCACTAGAGCGATTATATCAGGGTTCTCAATCTGCTGTCCTTGAACCTCACAATGGCCTTCTATTTCCGGAATGTTAATCTTTCACGGATCCTCATCCTCATCTTCATCAATTACATTATAACATTCAAGCGTGTGACTCAGCTTAGTAGCCCATTTAGTCTGAATTAGGTCTAGAGGATCCTGCGGTATCCTAAAGATGGTTGCTTTGACCTTTTGTAGTGCCTCATCAATACTGTCAAACCCATCCTCAAAACTAAAGGTCATCATGAATCCTTTGCGTAGGATATCCCAGTCACCTGTCCCATGGTGGAGCTCTGTTTCTATATACCAATTCATTGGGATAACATTCAAGGTATGACAAAGCAGGTGCACCCACTCAGGTTGGGGCTTTTATCCATAAGCCTGCGTCCATTTGGCCAGATGTGCACGTGGATCATTCTGCCCATTGAACTTGTCTGTCAGTTGCATCTTAGGCTTCCCAAATTGTGTTCTCATCATCCTCCTATATTCACACCAATCAACAAAGCTTCCCTTGTGCGTACCCCACCATCTTGCGGACATAACGCACAGTGCCTAGTACAAGGCCTGGAAGCACTACTTTTCTGGTATCTCCCTTTCAAATGCATCCAAAAAGATATATACCTCATTTAGACCATCACAAATAGGAATATTTCTTTTCTCTGACGACACACAACACAACGACCAGGTCATCATGTTGCAATTCAGTGTAGTTACTTCGTGTAATTGATTCTGCCAACGTTCTATTTCTTCATCAAAATTTGAAGTGTATGAATCCTTGTGATCCCATGTAATCTGTCCATCTGTGGTTGGATTCACCCAGTCTTGGTATCGCGTTGTTATCTTATAGATGTAGTCTAGATCATTATCACTCTCATAATCACGGACTATTTCCATATAGCGTGATCCTTCAGCGGGATCTAGGGGTATTATTACTCACAGTGATCTCTTCTCAAATATCATCTTTCGCTTCTTCATATTGATTACCCCGTTCATATCAGTAGCCTAGTGAATTCCCAGGAGTGCAGGGTAGGGATTGCTATCATCCACTATCTCTATTATTTCAAAATCCACCAACACGCTTGCTCCCTCAATGTCCATGGTCACCCCCTAGAGCCGCCCATGGGGATGATTTCCTACTGATTCTCCATCCTTAGCTGAATTGGAGACCATTGCATCACAGGTCTCCCCATTCACTCTAATGTTTGCTTTGGTAGGACATTCGCATCTGATCCCAGGTCCAAAATGACCTGATCCATTTCATACTCTCTTATTTGTGCGATCAATCTCATCTCCCATCTTGCCCCTGTTTTATGCTTGCCAATTTTTCATACTATGCATGGCTCACCTAGCACAGTCCCAACACATCTATCGATGAGTTCTTGTAACCCTTTCATAGCCTTACGATCGCGCAGTAACTTCATACAAGTTTCCAAGAAAGTTGTGAGCATAGAAGGGTCCATTTCCAGCTCAGGCTTATCCTTGCTTCCAGAGGTGGAGGCCTCAATGAAGCTCTTCTTAGCTTCCATGAAGGCTTCATGAGCACATTCCAAGTCGAATTCAACCTCTTTTGTTGGGTCTTTGTGAACCAGTGTACTATCTTCTGGCTGTTTCCCCTTGTCATCCCTTGTCGCAATCCCACTCCTGAGCACTATGTTTATGTTCCGATCCTCCTCGCGCGGCTCATACCTCATCATCTATAGGTTCTAAGTCGATGGAGGTGGTAGCGTCCCTTTGTCTCACATCCTAGCTACCAGTGTAGGACAATCTTCTATTTCATGATCAAACAACGTGCAATAGTTGCATGACGGATGTGTTGGATTAGTGCAATTGTAGGCATAGTGTCTTGGTCCTCTACAATTGTAGCAAATCAACTATCCTCAACCTCTACCAGGTCCTCCTCTGCCTCGGCCTTGTTCACATCATTTCTGCATTCTGGTTGAGGGGCCATGTTTTAGCCTGAACCTTATAAGCGGGATTTCTATCCATCATCAATTTATAACTTCTGCAAGTACGCTCATCATGTCCTACCGACCTGCGAAAGTTGTAGAATAGTTATTGCAGTGCTTGTACATACTTCTGTAGCAAGTGACAGTTATTTGTGGCATGTTTTATGGCTACCTGACAGATAACGCACCATAATGAAGGCCCTGTACTAGGTCCTGCTTGAGCTTCTAGCCTTAAAGGCATCAGTCCTCCCCCTGCAAGGTAATTGACAAAGACCGAGCAATGGTCTTTTTCATGACTCTAACTCTTGCATTGCAAGCACCATACTTCCTCGCGTACCTTTGGTCGAACTACCCTAACTTGTCCTGACGATGAACCACACTGGTTGGTTCGAAACGCGTCGACAAATGATCAATTTATGTGATTTCGCCAAAAAATTCTAAACAAATGTTATGGATCACAGAAGTCTAAATTCTTTGATACCCTATCTTGCTTTAGACATTGCATCTCAAGGCACAGATTATTGAGCTATGCATGGATCTACTGAACTCCTAGATTAGGATCTTGCATTGGAGTCTCATGTAGTCTCATGGAAATCTCTAAGGCCTCTGCTTGAGTTGTTATCTTCTGCTGCGACAGTGCACTCGCGATTTCCATCTGTCAAATTCATGTTGGCATCATGGATTGTACATTTCAACTTGTAATCTAGTTCCCAAGGTGTCTCATCTATTCGCAACATGATCTCTTTGAGTCCCACAATTGACTGCGCCTCAGATTTAGGCCTGCTAAATTCCCTATTTAGTGCTGCTTGGATGTCTGCTACTCCAGCATTCAGGTTATCGTTAGAGTACTTAATATACTAAGTTAGCATGTGATCTTGCAGAGCACTAACCAATGTCGCCTTCTTTATGTGATCATTTGTAACACCTTGAGCTTCCCATATAGCCCTCACAACAAACCAAAATTGGTCCAAGTCCTCATTTCCCAAGCCTTTGAACAGAGGAAACTTCACTATATTTTCCATACTGAACCTCGGTGGAGGTGGAGGTGGTACAGGTGAAGTTGGAGGCGATGGAGGTGAAGTCGAAGGTGGTGTGGGCAGATATGGTATTTGCTAGAATCCTTGCCTTATTAACTGAATAGTGCTTCATGGAGAAACCTTCGCTATCACTTCATCCCTTTGTGGAGGTGAAATCAAGGGGCTATACTCTGGACCCTTATTTCCTTCATTTTTGTAAATTTTTATGCTTCATGTAGTCCCAAACATCAAGGTAGTTGCATAACCCGTTTTTGACACAACAACATTTTAATCCAAGTATTCAAAGATTTTACGTACTTGACAAAGGTTGACTAAGGTGTTGATTACGAATTCAGTAACAAATCCTCCTATGACACAATCAAGCCAATGATCGACAACGTGGGTGATCTTATCCTCTGATGCTTCCAACCTTCATACTAGCTTTGGGGTCCACACAATAGGACCATCAAGTTTCCACCTTCCTTGGCTATCTGCTAGCTTCGTGATCCACTCGTATAGCTCAATAGGGAAAGAGTAGAAAAATATCTCATGGATCTCTGTATACAACTATTTGCCCAACCACTGTTCCATTTTTAGTCGTGGATTGTTGTTCTCCTATGCCTAAAATTCATGGATTTTTCTATCCAACTAGTCTCCAATCTCCTTCTTAGTTGGATTCCGGTGATACGACATCACACATCTCTTATGCAGATTCTGGTCTGGGCAACAGAACCATTTGTTGGCTTGAGGGGGCCTGGCCTAGGTTTAGCGTTAGTTATCCAAACAAATCCCTACACTACTGGCCCTTTCGGCATCATCCCGTGGAGTACGGATTGGGGTCTCACCCAAACTAGTATGGGGGGATGCTGGAACGAAGTTTCCACACCCAGAGATGGTTGTGATGTCGGTTTATTTTGGCTATACCTGCCTTCGTGCAGGTTTCGTAGCCCTCTATTCCACCTTTTAGTAACTTCGTGAAAGGGTATAATTGGCTTTCTCGCAGCCCTAACCTGTGTTAGCCCCCTAATTTTCTTTCTTTTTTCCATTTTCCCCTTCCTAAATCATAACCATTTACCGTTGTTTTACCTCTTTTATACACCCTCATCTTGCACCAATCCAAGCACGGTGACATATTTCATATAAAATTTATTTTTCATACTTTTAATTCAACTTAGCATTAATTAATCATTTATTACACGATTTCTTACTTTTAATCACTCTTTGTAACTTATCGATATCTCCAATGTTTATTTGGTAGTTAGAGTACTTACCATGACTGCTGATCCTAGTGCAGGATCGGATCTTGCACCGTTGCCAGCACAACAAATCCTTGCAGCAGATCCGAACCTCCTTGATCATCACCTCATTTTGAGCAGCTTCAACCACGACAGCAAGATCGACCCAAAGGCAGCCAAGATCGAATTTGTGAAGGACGAAAGCTGGAGATTGGCTACGGTCAGTTTTGCTAACTGTCTAATTTTGAAGGCCGAAAAGATAAATTCTGCATCTGGTTATGTAATCAGTTGAATGATCTATTTTGGCCTTTGGCCAGGATCTATTTAATGTAGAATGTAAATAGGACTGAGGAAGTTTTTTATAGAATAGACACACAACCAGAGAGCTGGTAACAGGTTGCTATATTTTGTTATCGCCCGAATCTAGGCTAGACGATGTATTAACGTATGTACTTGCCTCAGTGAATTAATAAAATGGAGCTCCACATCATGTTTCACAAATTGTGTTTCTGTATTTGAGCTGATGAATGGATTAAAGTACTAAGCAACCTTTTTATTTAAAGAGGAAACATGCTGGTTGGCTAGGGCCCAGCCAACCTAGCACATTTACCCCATTTCCCGTTTTCCTGTAATTTGTGTTTACATTATCAAGCGTGATTTAATTTTAAGCACATGCATTCCTGTCTAAGTGAAAGTGGATCCGTTGTGTGAAGTAGATAAATTCCCTTTCCTGTGCTTGATTTCAGACTAGTTTTCTTCCACCTAGTCCAAGCAGGAGAAATAACCTTGCACCAGTGCACATTGGTGTGATATATCTTTTTTTGCAATTCTATTTGATCGGTTTTCCCCGCTTGGTCCAAGTAGGAGAAATAACCCTGCACCAGTGCACGTTGGTGTGATATCTCTTTTTCTTCAATTCTATATGACTGGTTTTCCTCCGCCTAGTCCAAGCAGGAGAAATAACCTTGCACCAGTGCACGTTGGTGTGATATATCTTTTTCTGCAATTCTATTTGATTGATTTTCCCCGCTTGGTCCAAGTAGGAGAAATAAACCTGCACCAGTGCATGTTGGTGTGATATCTCTTTTTCTTCAATTCTGTTTGATTGGCTTTCCCCACCTGGTCCAAGCAGGAGAAGTGAACCAGCACCAGTGCACGTTGGTATGATGAAGAAAGCCTTCCTAGGCTACTTCTCGCAATATTTTTTTCTTTCATTAAATTCTTATGATAGGATAGATGTATATTGATTGTTTCTTTATTCATGCACTCTGTCAATATCAGAAACATTCACTTTTTATGTGTGCAATTTGATTTAATAGTATAATAGCACTTGCAATAATTAAGCACTCATTTTAAGGATTAAATGCTAAATGCAGGAAGCTTTGATTTAGTGCTAGAACTAGTTTCTTTCCACAAGATCTGAGTGCTTTGAACCTGGAAAAGTTTAAGCCCTTGCAGGAAGTAAAAATCCTTTAGTAAAGACACCATTTATACCTTCTGCATAAATCTCTGTTCCTGCACTAGTGCAAGCAGATTGCGATAGTACAGGACATATTAGTACAAGAAGGAAATCTCTAAAGGAGTAGGTTTAAGGGCCCATCTGATGAGAGTGCTAAGTGCCTCTGCTAAAGAAAAAAACACACTCAATAGTTAAACAATAATTAGCTAGAGTGATTGCCCTTTATCTTTAATTCCCTCTTGCAAATGCATTCTTCCTTGTTCTAGTCTTAGATTATTTTTGTGGTTCAAGTTGCCTTTTTCTCTTTTTAATTTGATTATGCAATCTTTCCTTTAAAGAAAGTAGGGATTTATATTATGAATATTAATACCATCTCTAGCAATGCCTATGCTTTGTCTCTAAGTTTACGGATCCCCCGGGTTGACAAATTAAGTGTTGAGGAGTTTTCTTAAGTGCAATTCATGCACCCAACGTTTTGGCGCCATTGTCGGGGAGGCGATATGATTTGGTAAGAATTTTTTGATTGTACAATAGAGGTAATTGCAGAATTGTTTGGAAAAGCTTCTTTGAAGGAATTTTACTAGTGTTAATTGATTTCTGACAACATTTTTTATTAGAAGTTGTTTGTTATTTTTCTTTCTTTTTTGAAATGAATTCCTAGAAAAGGTAAGGGTTCGAAGCCCACTAAGGGCCGAAGAATTCTAAAAACAATTTTCATATTCGGTCTCCTTTTGCAAGCAGGAAGCCTAATCCAATTCAAACCCATCACACAGGAACAGCCACCTAGATTCTGGTGACAACAGCTCAGGTGTGGTTCAGCCTGTTGAGAGCGGTTCAAGTAAAAGGGAAATAATGGTGGACCATGAAGATCATGTGGAAGGGACTAGTGAAAACCACGTAAGTGGAGAACAATCCACTTTTGTGTTTCCAATTTTGGACCCTAATATTGTAGTGCAAATGAGGAATATTCCACCATCGTCTCTCTCTAATTTCCATGGTAAAGTTCATTAAGATCCTGAATCTTTTTTGTTCAAGTTTGATATTTTGTGTAGAAGTTATGATTATTCAACTGATGCTCAGAAGTTAACATTATTTCCTATTACTCTCAAGGACTCAGCTCTACGCTAGTTTATGGGGTTAGGAGGAAACACTATAACCTCTTGGGATCAGATGAAGAGAGTGTTTTTGTCTAAATATCAAGAATATTGCAAAACTCAGGACATGCAGGATGAGATTTTTACAATCATACAGGATGATGATGAAACTCTTGAAGAATACCTAGAAATATTTATGTATATTTTACAAAGGTCAAAACTTAAGCTTGATCCCAGTACTATTAGAACCTTGTTCTTAAGAGGACTTACTAATAATGCTAGAAATAATTTAAATTTGTTAGGACAAGGTGATATTTCTCAACAAACGTTTGAGCAAATTTGTGAATTATGCAGGAAATTTTCAAGAAATCAGTATAGATCCGTTAGAGGAACTCAAAATAGAAATAGGAAAATTGAATCTACTGATGCTATGATTATTGGACTAGAAAATAAAATGGAAAACATGAAAATTTACATAATGAATATTGTTACCAAGCAGTTGGACTCTTTAAAATTTCAGCAAAAACTCATGAAGGAACAAGAGTCAATATGTATTTTTTGTCCTAAATGTAGAGACAAGCATCCTCCTAAAGAGTGTCCTCTTAATTTGAAAGAAACTAATAAGTGTGCTATTTTTGCAGAAGACCATGTCACAGAAAAATATCCCTCTTTACTAGGACTTAAAGTTGTATTTACAGGGGGACAGCTTGAAGCTGAATACTTGTATGCTATGGGAGCAAGAAGGAATTGGCCTCAGGTAGGTGCAGGTATGGCTCTTGAATTTTCTCCACACTATTTTGGTTATAATTCACATACATATTCTTATCCTAACACTAATCAGCAATGGTAGTATGGGAATCAATATCAGCATGGGAAACCTTCTCAACCATGGCAATAAGGTTGGAGAGGGCCAACTCATTCTTCATATTCCTACCAGTCACCTATGCAGTCATATCCATCTACACATACACCTTATTCAATGCCTCAACTTCTGAGTCAGTCTACTCCACCGTTACCTTTACCTCCACCTTTTCGACCTCCTTAGTTTCCTTCTCAACCTATGCCCAATCCTAACAATAATAAATCAGTTCAAATGATCTATGTAACAAACCCACCTTTACCATTCGAGTACTAGTCTATTCCAGTTGGGGTTCATGATATTCAATTAAGATCGGGAAGGCCTATAACATCAGAAAATAAAAAGCAACCTATAGTGATTGATGAAGAGAAAGGAGAAGAGGAAACTCTTAACCATTCTCCGAAAGTTGTCACTAAGAAGCCCTTACCCTCTAAATCCTTGCCATCTTCTTCCAACCAGCCTCCCTTCCCAGAGAGGCTAGTAATGGAAAGAAGTGAGACTATTTCTGAGACTAGCTTGGCATCATAGCTTCGGAATATTTTCATTAAGATACCTTTGCTTCAAGCCATCAAAGAGATCCCAATTTGTACCAAGATTATTAAAGAACTTTGTCTCAAGAAACCCAGGAGGAAATGATTGGAACCCCAAACCATTCAATTTGTTGGTAGGGCAGTAGAGTTGATGACGGGATGTGTGTCTATGGAAAAATATACTGATCCCAGAAACCTTGTTGTCTCAGTTCAAATTGGTAATGTCCTTGTATCTAATGTTCTTATAGACCTGGGGGCAGCCATTAATTTCATGACTAAGCAAACCATGGGTCAACTTCGGTTATCTCATCATTGCCCTACTCCCACTATGCTTTCATTAGTAGATAGATCTAAAATTAAGCCAGAAGGAGTATTGGAGGATGTGATCATCTCATTAGATTCTTGGGAACATCCTACTGATTTCATTTTAATTCAGCCAAAGAACCCAGGAGGAGGACATCCCTTGATCTTGGGTCGACCATGGCTTGCTACGACCTATGCATATATTGGATGTCGTTCCTGTGATATGTACATTTCACATGGAGATTCTAGGAAGAAAGTTACCTTATACCCCCCTTCCAGATCCATTCAGGACCTTGGAGATACTTTATGGTTGGATCAAAGTAGTGATGAGGAGACTCAAGCCATTTCCCTTATCCATCATTATATTGGGTCTTCACAAGAAGATGAGATTCAAGATTTCCTGAATAATCTAGACACTATGCCTAATTTTGAGCCATTGAGCTAGATTTTCAGCCTAGATTTTCAAGATAATCATGATTCTCATTCTTCTGTACCACTGCATTTGACCACTCCCTTAAGTACTCCTGAGCTTGATACTACTCTTCTTGAGATTAGCCTTGGTGAACCCTTGCATATTAGTTCAGATTTGGACTCATCTCAGCAGGAGCAACTTGTGAATTTGTTGCGAAACCATCTTAGTGCCTTTTCTTGGGGCTATGAAGATATGAAGGGTATTCCTCCCAAAACTTGTACACATCATATCTATATTCAGGAAGGAACCCGACCTGTCTGACAACCCCAAAGGTGAATGAGTCCAGCTCTAAGAGATATTGTGGAGGAAGAAGTATAGAAACTCTTGGATGCTGGTTTTATCTATCCTATTTCCGATAGTCAGTGGGTCTCTCCATTAGTGCTAGTACCTAAGAAAGATGGAAGATGGCGTATTTGTATTGATTATCAAGAATTAAACAAAGCCACTCTTAAATATTATTTCCCTCTCCCTTTCATTGACCAGGTGCTTGACACCCTTGCAGGAAAGAAATATTTTCCTTTTTGGATGGCTTCAGTGGCTATAACTAGATACAGATTCCACCCAAAGATCAGGATAAAACTACTTTTACATGTCCATGGGGTACATTTGCTTATAAAGTGCTTCCCTTTGGTTTATGTAATACCATGGCTACCTTTCAAAGGGCAGTCCTGGCCATTTTTGTTGATCTAGATCTTGTAGAAATTTATATGGATGACTTTTCTGTGTTTGGCGATTCTTTTCCAGAAGCTCTCAAAAATCTAGAGAAAGTACTTCTTCATTGTCAGGAAGCCCATCTCGCCTTGAATGACAAGAAATGTAGATTAATGTGCAAAGCGGGAGTGGTACTTGGCCATTTGATTTCTGGTAAAGGTATCTAGGCTGATCCAGAAAATATTGAAATCATTCTGCATCTTCTTGCACCCAAAACTCAAAGGGAAGTAAGAGGTTTTTTAGGACATGCTGGTTATTATAGAAGATTCATTGAAATTTTTTCTAAGATAACTACCCCTCTTTTCCAACTTCTAGCTAAGGATAGTGAATTTTCTTGGACCACAACTTGCCAATAGTATTTTGAAACATTGAAGGAAAAGTTAGTACATGCACTAGTTTTGAAAGGTCCTAACTGGTCCCTGCCTTTTCACATTTCCTCTGATGCTTTAGATTTGGCTATTGGCGTAGCTTTAGGACAAGAGGAAAATAAGCAATCCTATGCTATTTATTATATTAGTAAGAATTTGTCTTCCACTGAATTAAATTATACAGTTACAGAGAAAGAGTTTTTAGCTGTAATTTTTGCAATTAATAAGTTCAGGCACTATATTACAGGATATGAAGTATTTGTACATACTGATCATTCTGTGGTTAAATATTTGATGAACAAACCATTGACTAGTGGTAGAGGGACTAGGTGGTTACTATTTTTGTAGGAATTTAATATTACTATTGTTGATAGACCAAAAGAATCTAATGTTGTAGCAGATTTTCATTCTAGATTAGATAATCCTGGTGAAGCAACTCCTGTTAATGATAATTTTCCGGATGAACATATTTTTGCTATGTCAACAGATTCTCCGTGGTTTGCTAACATTGCTAATTACTTGGTTACTGGGAAATCACCACCCCATTTGTCCACTCGAGAAAAGTGGAATATTATTTAGAAAAGTGTTGCATACTCCTGGATTCAAGGAGATCTCATTTACACTGGTCTAGATCTAATTATCCGTAGGTGTGTAAGAGAGGAGGAAGTGTCTGACATATTGAAATTTGCTCATGATGAACCTTATGGAGGCCACTTCACTGATAAGCGAACTGCATATAAAATATTGTGTGCTGGTTACTGTTGGCCTTGTTTAAGGATGCCAAACAATATGTCAAGCGATGTGATAGTTGTCAACGAATGGGCCAGCCTAATCAAACCAATGAAATGCCTTTATGCCTCCAAGTTATGATTGAGCCGTTTGAAAAATGGGCTATTGATTTTATAGGGCCAATAAATCCAACGTCATTAAGTAAAAAGCATATTTTGGTTTCTACAGATTTTGTTACAAAATGGGTAGAAGCTAAAGTTGTTTCCTTTGCTACAGAAAAAGTTGATGTTGATTTTCTTTTTACTAAAATCTTTACTAGATTTGGTGTGCCTAGAGAAATTGTTTCTGACAATGGTCTGTAGTTTATTTCTAATCTGGTATAGGGTGTGATGGAGCAATACAAGATCCGGCACAGGAAATCCACGCCGTATCACTCACAAGCAAATGGGCAAGTGGAATCCACAAACAAAGTGATCGAGTCCATTCTTACAAAGACAGAAAATATGCATTGGAAACATTGGGTTGAAATGTTACTAGAAGCTTTGCGGGCATAGAGAACCACTTGTAGAAATAGCATGGGACATACACCATATGAGCTGGTATATGGCAAACAGGTTTTGTTACCAATTGAATTCTAGATCAAAACTTTCAGAACTGCAATTCAGTTAGGACTAGATCTCTCTAAGGCACAACAACAACATCTTCTCCAATTAAATGAGTTAGATGAATTTCGTAGAGATGTTGTTTAGCAGAACATACTAATTCAACAGCAACGCAAAAGGTGGCATGAAAAGTCTATTCAGAAAAAGCAATTCCAACCAGTTGATTGGGTGCTCCTTTATGATTCTAAATTTAAAATTTTTAATGGGAAGTTCCATACACGTTGGATGGGACCTGATGAAGTGATCTGAGTATTCGAGAATGGAGCAGTAGAATTTAAAACTATAGATGGACAAAATTTAGTATTCTTGGTAAATGGACATAGATTAAAGAAGTATTTTTAGCCACTTGCTAGGAAAGATTTTACACAACAAGTCCAACAACAATTCGGGATGGTAGTGGTGAATGGTAATACCAACCTTTTGAAAGCATGAATTCTTCTTCTTCGTAAAATAAATAAATAAATAATTTAATACAAAAAAAAAAAAGTAAAGAAAAAAACATTTTCCTGTAATTATGAAAATCAGTTCGCTGACATGGTTGTAGAAGGATCAACCTGGAAAACAACTTCTTGGCAGGAAGATCAAAAATTTCTAATAGAAAGAAAATGTTGCTTGATCTTTAGACATGCTAGTGACCACCAAGTAAAAGCAGGTTCAACAGAACCAACCTTTATACAATTTGGTAATTAGCATGGATATTTTTATTCAAGTAACGCTTAATTTTCGATGCTGTTATTTTTTCTTGCACTAGTGTAGACAGACCTTCGAGAAAATTTTCTGCCTTTCTTCATATTCCACTTTTGTAATATTCCCTTAGTTTTCTTCTTCAACCCCAAAATGATTAAACTTCCCATATTCTTCTGAATTTACCCTATCCGTTTCGTAAAAACCCCACTTTACCCTTGAATTTTTTCCCTATGACACTTTTGTTTATCCTCTCTTGTGGTACTATTCCTGGAATCCCTGTAATAGAATTCCTTCCCATTCTGAAATTTCCCTTTTACCACTTCTTTGTTCCCTCATGAATTCATTTCAGGATCTCGCACATAAAGAGCAAAAGGATATGCTTTGAAGCATCAAGAAAGGGCGAAGCAAATTTCCAGTATAAATTGAGGAAGCCATGTTGGAAGCTTAGCCTATATTTTACTTAAATTCCCTATTCTTTATTTTAGATATTGTGCTTGCACTAGTGCAAGCATGTTGTCCTATATAATAATGCAAGGAAAATGGTACAAGCAGAATAACATAGTTTAAGCGGTGCAGGCAGACCGGTGCAAGCATGCACCCTATCAGAAACATAGTACAATTTGTTCTTTTCATAGCATATGTCATAGGAAAGTGGTCATTATGAAAGTTTATAAGAATTCTTTTTCACATAGTCGATGAGTACTTGTGCTATCATATTAACTAGGATAAAATTAGTTAAAGTACAAGGTATTCTTAAGTTAAGAATCATGAACATTTTGTAATGAATGCTAAGTTATTTTTTTGGAATTATGAAGGAGTGTGGAAGTGTTTAACTGTTGCTTGGATATAATTTCCCCTTTCTGCCATAATCCTAGATGTCCTTCACTCGTAATGATTACCTCACCTAGCTGTTAAAACGCCGCGACAAGTACCAATCTCGCATGATCTCAAAGATGTCGTGCATCCACGGCTATTTTAGTGGAATGAATGGGTGATAAGATGGAAGTGATGGTGGACGGTTGGATCCCTATCTATAAGAACCAATTTTCTCGGTGTTGCATGTAAATTCTTGACTGTCCATAAGCATTAAGCAGCGATGCTGCCTGTTCGAAGTGAACCTTCCTCTCTCAGTAGGGTAGAACAGACTGTTGAGTATCGGAATAGTCTTGCACTATTGCGAGACTCGGGCTTTCTTTAGTTCTTGTAAAATTTTGATGGGCACAACAGTGAAGTGGCCTTATAGTTTTCCTGAAGTTTAAAAAATGGACGAGTAAAAATTGGGCCTCTAAAATTTGAGGTTACAGAAGATTTTATAGCAGCAGGGACAGGCTTGGAAAATATTGGTGAGCAGTGGTTTAAAAATCAGAAACTAGAAAGGAAGCAATGGCAGCATTTCATCATCGACAAAAAATGAAGGTAGATTGGAAGGAAGGAGTTCCGCGCAGTGCCCTGTTGGGACAGTGGCAGGACCTCCTTTTCATCCTACAGAAATTCATAACCTGTGAGGGAAGGTACTCCCGCACTTTTGTTTAACATTTTAGGATGTTGTAGCATTTCGAAGCCACCCGACACATTTGGTAGAGGATGAATTTCCCCTATTTTTTGCTTAAGAGCTTGGACAAAATGGCCAAGGGTGTGCAGGATGGACGAGCAGACCAGGCTGACAAGAAGTTATATCACCACGACCTGCTCAAGATTTTGGTCTAGAAACAATTAGAAGTTAAAGGCATGACCTGGGAGGTGCTGTTAAAACAACTACATGAAAGGATAACTGCTAGAAAGGAGATAGAGGACCCCACCATCACAAGCAAGGGTTCGAGTAAGAATGTAAAGGGAAGTCCTTCTTGCACCAGTGCAAAAAGGAAATGACCTAAAAAATAAAAAGAAGAAAGGGCCCCATCTCCAAATAAGAAGACAACTAGTGCACCTGTTGAAGAGATTCCTTCTACGCCACTGGTACAGGCACAGACCCCTGAAAAAGACATCCTGTCAGTCCTTGCGGACGCAGCAAAATTTGCAGAGGTCGAAGATGACACTCTGTTGGCAGATTTCATTAAAAGGCCCTGGAAAAAGAATAAAGAATCTGGTGTAGGCAAAGAACCAAAGTCACCACAGGACGTTGAATCCCCTTCTGTACCAGTGCAAGAGGAAGAACCAGAAGAAGAAGAATTTACTAATGTAACCATGAGGGATATTGAGGTCCCTGAGGAAGACACAACCCCTGTCGAGACAGAATAATAAAGAGATCTGGTAACTCTTATTGCTCGGATAGTTGAACTAGAGCTTCAAGTGCAAAAATTAGAATAGCTCATAGCTAAAGCACAGGAGGAGAAAGAATAGAGTAAAGAAGAATTAATGGTGGAGATACAGAAAAAGAAAGGAGAAGTTAGAGTTTCGAAGTACTGAGTTGCGCAATGTTTCAAATGACTTAAAAAGGTAACAAAGAAACTAAAGAACATTAGAAAGAAGAAGTATGAAACATTGCATGCTGATGTCAGTATGCCAGAGCAAGATTGAGCTGGAATGCTCAAAGTTTTTAAGGTTTTTTGCAAAGGTAAAGAGTTGTTTGAGGACACACAATAGCTTAGGGATGGGAGGATGTTAGCCCCCTAATTTTCTCTTTTTTTTCCATTTTCCCCTTCCTAAATCATAACCATTTATCGTTGTTTTACCTATTTTATACACCCTCATCTTGCACTAGTCCAATCACAGTGACATGTGTCATATAAACTTTATTTTCATACTTTTATTTTAACTTAGCATTAATTAATCATTTATTACATGATTTCTTACTTTAATCACTCTTTGTAACTTATTGATATCTCCAATGTTTATTTGGTAGTTAGAGTACTTACCGTAACTGATGATCCTAGTGTAGGGTCAGATCTTGCACCGTTGCCAGCACATCAAATCCTTGTAGTAGATCCGAACCTCCTTGATCACCACCTCGTTTTGAGCAGCTTCAACCACGACAACAAGATTGATCCAAAGGCAACTGAGATAGAATCGCCTCATTTTGAGCAGCTTCAACCATGACATCAAGATCGATCCAAAGGCAGCCGAGATCAAATCTGTGAAGGACGAAAGCTGGAGATTGGCTATAGCCAGTTTTACAAACTATCTAATTTTGAAGGCTAAAAAGCTAAATTCTGCGTTTGGTTATGTAATCAATTAAATGATTTATTTTGGCCTTTGGCCAAGGATCTATATAATGTAGAATGTAAATAGGACTAAGGAAGTTTTTTTATAGAACAGAGACACAGCCAAAGAGGCAGTAACAGGTTGTTGTATTTTGTTATTGCCCAAATATGGGTTGGACGATGTATTAACATATGTACTTGCCTCAATGAATTAATAAAAGGGAGCTCCACCTCATGTTTCACAAGTTGCATTTCTGTATTTGAGCTGATGAATTGATTAAAGTACTGAGCATCGTTTTTATTTAAAGGGGAAATTTGGTTGGCTAGGGCCCAACCAACCTAGCATGTTTACCCCATTTCTCGTTTTCCTGTAATTTGTGTTTACATTGTCAAGTGTGATTTAATTTTAAGCACATGCATTCATGTCTAAGTGAAAGAAGATCTGTTGTGTGAAGTAGATAAATTCCCTTTCCTGCACTTGATTTCATACTGGTTTTCCTCTGCTTGGTCCAAGCAAGAGAAATAACCCTACACCAGTGCACGTTGGTGTGATATCTCTTTTTCTACAATTCTGTTTGATTGGTTTCCCCCCTGGTCCAAGTAGGAGAAATAACCTTGCACCGGTGCACGTTGGTGTGATATCTCTTTTTCTGCGATTCCGTTTGATTGGTTTTCCTCACCTGGTCCAAGGAGGAGAAATGAACCTGCACTAGTGCATGTTGGTGTGATGCAGCAAGCCTTCTTAGTCTACTTCCCGCAATCTTTTTTTCTTTCATTAAATTCTTATGATAGGATAAATGTATATTGATTGTTTATTTCTTCCTACACTTTCTCAAGATCAGAAACACTCACTTTTTATGTGTGCAATTTGATTTAATAGTATAATAGCACTTGCAATAATTAAGCACTCATTTTAAGAATTAAATGCTAAATGCAGGAAGCTCTGATCCGGTGCAAGAACTAGTTTCTTTGCACAGGATCTGAGTTCTTTGAACCTGGAAAATTTCAAGCCCTTGTAAGAAGTAAAAAACCTTTAGTAAAGACACCATTTATACCTTCTGCATAAATCTTTGTTCCTGCAATAGTGCAAGCAGATTGCGATAGTACATGATAGATTAGTGCAAGAAGGAAATCTCTAAAGGAGCAGGTTTAAGGGCCCATTTGATGAGACTGCTAAGTGTCTCTGCTAAAGAAAAACACGCACTTAGTAGTTAAACAATAATTAGCTAGAGTGATTTCCCTTTATCTTTAATTCCCTCTTGCAAATGCATTCTTCCTTGTTCGAGTCTTAGATTATTTTTGTGGTTCAAGTTGCCTTTTTCTCTTTTTAATTTGATTCTGCAATATTTCCTTTAAAGAAAGTAGTGATTTATATTAGGAATATTCATACCATCCCTAGCATTTCCTGTGCTTCATCTCTAAGTTCACGGATCCCCTGGGTTGACAAATCAAGTGTTGAGGAGTTTTCTTAAGTGTAATTCTTGCACCCAAAAACCTGCAGCTCAGAGACTTTTGCTTTGCTAGGGCAGCGAACTATGATATCTCCCAAACTAGGCTAAGTGTCTTACTTATCTTATTAAATGATCTTAGTTAGCTTCGCGTAAACTAATGTTCTTACTTGCGTTCAGTTAACCAACACATTTACATACATTCGCACATCATATAAGCATTATAAGTGAAATTCATACCCAACATAACAAGATGCATAAACAGGAATTAAAGACGCAAAAATTGTAGAATACTTCTCTTTATTGATAATTCCGGACGATTACAGACTCAACCCACCTTGCGCACTCAGCTGTAGGGGTCTGCGCACTCAGCTGCAGACTACTACCTAGGCCTATGCGCACTCAACTGTATAGCCTCTACCTATGCTATGACCCAAAATTAGACATCTACCTCAGAGCTATCTCTCATACATCATATCTTCATGTCTCTATCTTCTATTCTTGCTATCAAACTACTTAGAGCTTAGCTCTATTTATACAATCCCATGGTCTGCGGACCATGGGTAGATCTTTTACTGCCGACATTACATTTCCAAAATAAGGGTGGAAAACCCTATGACTCTTTAACACCCATATGCTCCACAACCACAAAATGTGGAGTCTTTACACTTGGACTACAAAATTTGACCAAAATATGGGCTTTTAGCCCCAAAACTACCCTTGGGGGATCCTGGCCCAATAGTCACCCATGGAATTATCCACTTATTTCAAGATAAATGAGATGGAGACCAGGTAGTTTGAGAGGACTTTTATTGTTGTAGATGAGAGGATTTATGTGATGTGAGAGGAGTTTTGTGCCATATATTGAAGGATGCACTGCAACGTTTTATGACACCAATCATCTCCCAACCATAACAGTGGATCTCTATTTCACTGACGGAGCAACGATAAAATACTCCATTGTAAAGAATTGGTATGTCGAGGACGAGGAATGTAGACATGGGATTTATAATTTTATTACAAAAAAAGGTGTTGATGGTGTTGGACTTGCCAACATGTCAAGGGGATCTCCCTGGTAATATGATCCGGACTTAAACAAGAACGCAACAAAATACAGAGATAACCATGTACACAAAGATGCAACGGAAATAATACTTCATTTCATTAATGGAAAACACTGAAATATGCTTACAAACAGAGTTGAAAATAAACCAGCTAGGGCGATGGTAGCTTATCTCTGAGAAGAGATGTGCGGCTACATGTCTCTGAACTGTTCCGAACTTGTGTTACAATGAGGCTCGAAGGCCTATTTATTATTGAGAAACAATGGAAAACCCTTCACATTCCAAAACCGACCCTTAAAGATGAAACGCCAAATTGTGGGCCCCGTTTTGGGTAAATTGGTACATCAATTTCCCGGGGTCGTAACTTTGGCATATGATCTCCGTTTGACGTGTATGATAGCTCGTTAGAAAGATCTATCTGAGAACTACCACTTTTGGGAAGGGCAACTATGGGTCCATGGGACCCATGTTGCCCCTGGTATCCCAAAAAAGCGTTCGTTAGGCCCAAAACGGCTTCCGGAAGTTAGGACCCTCGAAAACTGCTAAAAATAAGTAAGTTGTGATACATAAGGAAAACTGAAAATGCTTGAAAGAGACAGTTGCGGGGGTCCAAATGGATAGGTGGGTGGCCACCAACATCCACCTGGATCATTCCTCCCCCCTTAGGAAGCAATGGTCCCCATTGCGTTGAGTTCCTCCATCTGCTGAACTTGTCCTGCAATCTCTGGTGTGTCCAGTAATGGTGGGAAGCATGGTCGACGATTGTCCACATTGAACAGTTGGTGCAGGCGAAGGAATGGAGGAATGATGTGCTCGAAAGCATTATTCCCCATAGCCTTGGTACTGCTGTAAGGACCTTGTTGGAGTGGACTGAGCTTCTGATGGGTTTTGGTAAGGCGTTCTTTCTGTCGATGCAACTAGACTTTGTTGCCCACCTGAAACTTGTGTGGTACCCCTATGGGTGAGGAGAAGTTGTTCCTGTGTTCTGTCATGACCGTATCCCTTTGCTACTGTTTCTTTGTGGATGAACCCTTTGCGGTGGTCATGGATGTAGCAACGATCTTCCCCTTACTTTGGAAGTGAGCCATACAGATGAATTTCCTGGTCTGTGATATGAGCTTGCTGCCTTTCTTAGTAGTGATCAAAGAGGTGGCAGGAGGTGGGGCTATCTCTGGTATCCTGTATAATGAATTACTCAAAGAAATAATGACAGCACGAGGCCTTGACTCATACACAGCATGTCGCCTCCACAAGTATGGTTGGCCTAATAATACATCACAAACATCCAGAGGTGTAACATCACACAATACCTCGTCGGTGAATGGTTTCATGCTGTAGGGAAGGCGGCACTACTGGCGAACTTTGAGATCTCATCCTTCATGAAGCCCCCGATACTGTACGGCTGCGGGTGTGGTGTAGTCGGTAGGCCCAACCGCTTCACGACCTCTGCTGAAATCAGGTTCTTTTGGCTCCCACTATCAACAATGAACTGCAGCGGCGAACCCCTCACCCACATCTGTGAGTGGAAAAGACGTTCCCCCTCCTCTGGCTCTTCGGGCTCATTCTTCTGGATCTTGGCAGTGGCAACAGTGGCGCTGGGATCCGCATCAATGATCTGCTTCCCTTTGCCATTCCCCTTGTCGAGTTCTGGTTCAGGGTCGGAACATGTATCCGATTCGGAAGCCTTCAACTTGGCCACCAACGACTGCTTGGTCCGGCACTCACTTGTGTTATGAGTGGGACTCTTGTGGAACTCACACCACTTTCCTGTGTCCTTCTTCGGCTTCGTGGTGTTGTTCTTTTCTTGCGGTTTCGAAGGGTTGTCTTGGGTCACCCCGCCTTGGTTCTGTCCTTTGGGCTTCGGATTTGCAGATCCAAAGTCTCGGTTCTTTTGTTTGAACTTTTGCTCGATTTTGACAGCGTATCGGTATGCCGTGCCAAGCGAGGAGATGTCCAAGAACTCCATTTCTTCCTGGATGTATCTATGTAGGCCACCGCGGTATTTGAGCACCAGATGCCGCTCAGAATCTTTGATACCCAACTGTGTGCGAAGGGTATGAAAAATGTTTGTGAACTCTGGAACATCTTGGTCTCGTCCCTGCCGCAGTGTGGTCCATTTGATGTATTTGTCCTCATAGCTTTTGACAGGGTAGTACTGCTCCTTGATTGCATCCTGGAAGTCATTCCAAGTGGGTGCGGCTGAAAATAACGAGCCTGTACTTTCATCCTTCTGCTCGCAGTAGGTTTCCCACCAGTCCTTGACATGGGGGGCTGCTTTGAGAAGAGCAAAAACAATCTTTTCCCGACTTGAAAATTCATGAACAGAGAAAAACCCATCTAGCAGATTTAACCATTTATCTACGGCATCTGCGTCTATTTTACCCTCGAAGATGGGGATTTCAAAATTAACTTGTACCTTAAAGGGCGTGGCGTTTCGAGAGTCGCTGCTGGAAGCCGATGCGTCACCTCTAGGTAGCCGCTGAAGGATCTGCGCAAAACTGTCCATCATCGCGTTCCGTTGTCGCTCGAG
>APFE030381428.1:49236-86544 GCA_000404065.3 Pinus taeda | reverse complement strand
ACTGAAATATGCTTACAAACAGAGTTGAAAATAAACCAGCTAGGGCAATGGTAGCTTATCTCTGAGAAGAGATGTGGCGGCTACATGCCTCTGAACTGTTCTAAAATTGTGTTACAATGAGGCTCGAAGGCTTATTTATTGTTGAGAAACAATGGAAACCCCTTCACATTCTAAAACCTAACCCTAGAAGATGAAACGCCAAATTGTGGGCCCCGTTTTGGGTAGATTGGTACATCAATTTCCCAGGGTCGTAACTTTGGCATACGATCTCCGTTTGACGCGTATGATAGCTCCTTAGAAAGATCTATCTGAGAAATACCACTTTGGGAAGGGTAACATCGGCCCATGGACCCATGTTGCCCCCATATTTCCCAAAAAAACGTCGTTTAGGGCCTCAAAACGGCTCCGGAAGTTCAGGACCCGAAAAAACTGCTAAAAATAGTAAATTGTGCTGCAATTATGGAAACTAAAAAACTAAAAGAGACAGTTGCGGGGGTCCAAATTGGATAGGTGGGTGGCCACCAACATCCACTTGGATCGTAATAAGTCCCTATTAGGCCTCAAACCATTTAGTGTAGGAGTCCCAGCAATGGGTCGTAAGGTAATGCCTTGACTGTGATGTTGCATAGAGGCAAGTAAGATAACTCTGTCAGTAGCAAGGGCGTGACTGATGCAGTGAGTCAAGGAAGGTGTATGAAAGGTTCTAATACATAAGGGGGAGATGAGGGTGAAGATGATTTCCAGGTTGAAAGGGATCAGTCCCAACTCGGCTAGGAACACACAACACAAAAGAACATGCACAACTTCTGGTGGAGCAGTCCACTCAGATGCAGTAGTCACATCATACAAGGTATGATAACATGCACAACACTCACAAATCAGTCTAAATGAGTGCAATAGTTGTTATAGAAAGGTTCATGTGAAAGGTCTATCATGTGCCTAACAGAGAAGTCAATATGGATGGGACAACATTAACAACATATACAACACATTATCAACAAGATTCATACAATTTCATAGAAATCAGTTCATACACAAATATGTAAGTTAAACAACATATATCATTAAGGCAACCGGAGCCATCCAACTACAATAACAACATATGCATGAAAATGTGTTGGCTCTTATTATATAAAAAAGTGTAAGTTCCAATCATACAATATAAACCTGCTAGCCCCATCAATGGAATGTTACAATCACATCCGCCTGCTCTTCCAAAGAGATGAAATAGCTCCGTGCAGTGGAGAAGCCAAGGCGTGTTACAATACTATCCAATCTCTTTCCAAGATAGTCTTATCAGAAGCTTGGCTGACCAAAAGGCTATACAATGAGTTATGAGGGACTATTTATAGCAAAGGGCAGGGTGACCCTTGACATTCTCCTTTGTGATAGTTCAGCTACCCTCATGACTGTTCACCTACTCTATGACTATTACATCCAACCATTGACACTTGACTTACACTTGACATGACTGAACATTACAATGCACATGTACTCATGTGAGACAACATGGCTTGAGCAAGCCTTGCAAGACATCACTAACACTCGGTCTGCTGTGATGAGAACAACTCTTTGGCATGCTTGTGATGGTGAAGGTGGTGAGCTGATGCCAAGCTTGGTCATCCGTGATGGTGTGCATGCACCTCATGGTAACATCTTGTTGAAGCAAACTCTTGCCTCTGTTGCAACCAGTGCATTGGTTCGGTCCCTCCATCTAGCTCGTCTGCTAACATGTGCATGGTCTTCTTGGGTATGGTTGAACTGGAAACACAATGATGCATAGTGTCCATGATGAATGTGTTGAATGGGTTGGATTGCATGCATGCACTCAACGACATGCATGTTGCTAAATCCCTTGCATGTGATCAACTACACTACTCACCATTTCTACTCTGTGTTAGCTACTGGAATGGATCCTTAACTTGTACGAGCGTAGTTTCATCCGTGAGTGCATGTTGTGCCCACTGTTGTTCCTATTCCTGCTACAACTCATTCGTCTATCTATGGATCTTCATGTTCTTCCTGAGTTGCTCCTTGAGCTTATGCAACCCCTTCTTTGTTCCATCTTCTACCTTCACGCGATATTCATGTCGCGTCGTCACTTCATAGCCAAAGTCTCCAAAGTTTCTTTCATCATTAATGGACCTGCTTGAGCTTGCAACCTTGTTCCGCCTCCGTGTTGTCAAAAACCCTCCTCTTGCATTTGTCGCATTTGGTATGCTATCTTTAGCTGATGTTCATGATGTTGCTCATTGTGATGCTGTTGCTATCATATCTTATTGTCCTTGTCTACGGACAACTTGATTTCTTCCTGGGTAGGCAAGTCCATTGACACTTGATCGACTGCATCCCCAAGTGTGCTCTGAACAGTATATTCGTCTTTTCTCTCCTGGAAATCATTGTACATATACTGCTAAGAGGTAGATGAACACCTGGGATATCTGGAGACATGGAAACACTCATGGAAAGCAATCTGTTAGTCGAAAACCAAAATGAACATGAGCACTGACTTGCAACATACCTAGGTGCATGATCATGAAGGTTGCGCAATTTCAGCCGGGAAGTCGAGAGACTGGTTGACTGCTGGAACTGCACAATGCACAGTCCAGTCTAGCTACTGACTACTAGGATTATGCAATGCACAATTCTAGCTAGGAAGGACTGCTAGCCTATGGATAGATTTGCCCAATTTCTTGGGTCAAGCAACCATTTTCCTCCAAAAATGCGCAAAATAGTCTTGGTGGCTAGTTTTTGGCAAGAATGCACAAATATGGAGAGGAAGGTGAGCCTTCCTTCCCTAGATTGTGCAATGCAGCCTTGGTGAAGTTAGAGTCTGGGCCAAGGTTGGACCGACTCACTGAAAGGAAACTGAATGCAACTAAGACAGTAAATGCATGGCGACACAAAGTGATGGCAAAATTGATCGACAATACATGCAAAACATGAATTAGAAATTCAGTAAACAAATCAACATGCATGTCGGTGAGGTAGTTCGTTGGTTGGGCAAACATCCATGCAAAACAATTTCATGCATGCGACAACAGTGATATAGCAACAAAAACTAAAATAGAGCTAGGACAAGCTAGTATACATGTAAACGACAACAAGCATTCAAAGAAATCAAGCAAACAATACTCCCACAAGTGAAAACACAAAAAGTGAAAGAAATGCAGCATAATGCATGGGAAGCAAGCTTACCCAAAAACATGTGAGATGAATGTGCTGACTACTCCTAGATGTGATATGAGATGTCAGAGATGCAAGGTTTATGTGAGGAATGATCTTTACAATGCCCGGTTGATGATTTTTGATAACGTCGAGGTTGTGACGTGCATGCCACAAATCTAGGGGAAGCGACACTTGGTGGGAGGTTTCTGAATTGATCCTTGCATGTAACCTCCAACTACTAAACATAGATCCCTAAAATAAGGGATACCTTTGCATGATACCTTGGGAGAAGTAGCCCATGTAGGCAAGTCTATTTTTCGCGGTCCCAGAGGGGACCGGTCAACTCAGCTACATATGCAAGAGGTTATTCGACTGCTTGAAGGAAATGCACATTTCTGGCTGGGAGCTGGGATGACTTCCCAGGGGATTTGTGAAATTTATGGTCTGAGAAACTAACTGTTTCCCATATTTGCACAAATTCTGGGTTGAGCAGCCCTGCTGGGGAAAATTGCGCAATTCTTGCTGGGAGTGTTGACGGGCAAGATTGTGCAATCTTGGAGCCCAATAGGCTGCCAAACAGGATTGAGCATTTTATGGAAGGAAGGTTGGTTTCCTTCGAGAAATGCACAATTTTCTTGGGGAAGTTGCTCAGCCTACAGCTGGAACAAGTCTGGATGCAGCCTGTGAAGGGAATGCATCAAGCTGTGATCGATAGGATGCCTTTGTGCAAGAAAAACATTGAAGCTTGTGAACTTGATGAAACAAGACAAGCTACTGTTAAGGTTGGAAGGGAGGCTCCAAAATGAAGCTAAGGCAAAATTTTGGAGGGTGGTTGTAATCGCTACAATAAGAGGTTTATGCAATGGAGAAAATCAAGGATTTTGTGGACCTGAGTAGAGACTGGTTCAACAATCACCTGTAAATAATCAAGCATTTTTTTGTAAGGTGATGATGCAATTGGAGAGTTCTATTATGTTTCCTTGAAAAATAACTATCAATAGGGGGGGACGAAGATGATCCCTATAGGGAAGAATTGTAGGAGTAGGATTTTTTCTGAAATTATATCTATAGGGAAGTCAAGGAACTACTATAGAGGATTAGTGCAGGTGCAACCAAATTCGCATAATGAAAGGAATTTTTCACAGTGTGATTTGATGCTCATCAGTGACCAGGCAGCTGCAAATACTTATCGTTACATTCATGTACAATTTGAGTTGCATTCTAAAGTCTCTAATTTTGTTTATTGATAGTCCTTCTTGTGTCCTTGTCTCCCTTAATTTCATTGTGGTAGGATTGGAATTGGTTAAAAAATCAAGCATATCATTGGGTAAAATGGACATCCACATGCCACTACATGTCATTGTGCATAGTCTCTATTTTTTGTACAATTAGAAGTGAGCAATATGATGTGTGCATAACTAAAAATACTAGTAGGGAATGATGAATCCAGTCTTAGCATGGAAATCGAAACCAAGAATCATAAAATATCAATAAATTTGTGACATGGAGTAACAAACACAATAAAATATTCTATGCCAACATTTTTATTTAGTGCAAGATACTAACATTTCATAATTTTCAAAGACAGTGGATGTTATGGAGATGCCCTCAAGCAAAGTTACTTACTCGACGATAAGATGGTCAGTGCAACTATTTACTTTAAATCGGCTAAATTTAGGTAATTAAAACAAGCTTGAAAATCACTAGAAACACCACCCCCACATAATTTTATTTCCAGTTGTACAAGATAATATTGAATATAATTATGATCACTTTCATTTAAATTGCTCATACATAGAATAACAAACAAGTTTGATTCTTTTAAAATCTATATCCATAATTAAATATAAGATATGACAAGGGTGGCTCATAATTTTAAAGGCTATATCCATCACCAACTATAAGATAAGAGTTAATGAGATGAGAACAATCTTGTCTTGATATAACATGTAAACACCATATTAGTTATAACTCATTCATATTGTATCTTATTGTGCATATGTTAATTGTATTACTTCAATTTCAATAATTTTTTATATTTAAATTTCCAAATATGTAGAAGTTACATTACACTAGCTTAAATCCACACACAAATAAAATATCAAAAATATGGCAGGGAAATAAGTAAGCATTTTCACACTGGTTTAAAATTTTTCCTTGGTTGGTAAAGAACCAATTCAATGCTATTTTTGGTGGAGTATTAAGTTATTAACCGAAGATAAAAAAATTGTTCGTCTCTTAAGTGACTGAAAAAGGATATTTAGAATGTTATATAGAAGTTACATTTCACGTAGATATATCTACCCTAACATAACTATAATATTCCAACTCCATTTTTTCACACTTTTCAACATTTTAAAAATTTGTCTATTTTAGTGTGATTATGCTATTAAATAGTTTATATTGTTTAAGATGTCTCCTATTTGCAACATTTTGAATTCTTAAGTGGGATCTTGGGTAGGTTTTTGTTACTACCATATATCATGTTTTAAGTAGATGGTGTTTTATAATTCACCCAAGAGACTTTAATAGCAACCTTGAATAGCATGCTTGTTTCCATTATATATCTAATATTTGCAACCTTTTCCACATGAAGAACCCAATAGCCCATGTTGAACATGAAGCAAGTACCTAAAAAATTGGGGAATATCAGTTATTTTATTTCCATAGGGGGATAAATCTAGAGAAGGCAACGACAACTATCATAAATGGATTTGGTTGGGTTGTATTTAATGAAATCCCACTAGAATTTTCTACTAAAGTAAATCAATTGATGAATTTGAAGCTTTAAGGTAGTGTTGAATAGGTGTTGCAAGGCATATCTATAACACTATCTATCTACATGATTCTAATTCCATGACATGGTGTCTCAATAACACTATTGTCTAGTGATGGGTGCTAGATGTGGATAGCTTTCTAATGTCCTACAAGTAAATTGTATCATTATATTTCCATAAAATCTCAGAATTTGTTCAAAGTTTGTCTCAGATAAGGAAATATGTATGTACTCTTGAATTTATCTATGTTGTAAAAGATCAAGAATAAAGTTTTCATTGCAAATAATTGGGATCTACCATGTAAGTTTACTTTACTACATGAAATTCTTGATTTATTAGATCCTAACTAGTTAGGGTTGAATTTATTTTTGTTGTAATAATATTATGAATAAAGTTGTCATTTTAATCGCTGAAATCTACAATGTACGATTTATTCACTACATGAAATTGTTTATTTGTTAGATCCCAACTTATTAGGATTATGAAGAGTCCTCTTTCATGAAAATATTTATGAATGCTCTATCTTGCTCAAAGAATTACATATTACAGAAAGGTGGAAAATAAATGAGATGTAGCTAAATGGTTTCTATTTTAAAATGTGTGTAGGGAGTGTAAAATTATTTTCGGTTGCGTTAAAATATTTTTGAGCAGCCAATAAAGTGCTTCATTTTCCTCCTATTTAATTCCATTTCCACTATCCCAATGCTTCTAGAATTCCTTCTCCAAAGTGATCTCTTAACTATCTTGTAGGGAAATTGATTACTAGATTAGAACCCACAGATTACAATTTTATTAGGAGAAAGGGATGAGAAATCTTCATATTCTTAAATATATTCCACAAGTTAAAAGCATCTCAAACAATTGCATTTCTGCTTAATTGATACAAATATCACTCGAGCATTTGTTAGGATTTTGAGACCTTTTTCAATGATTTTTTATTTAAAGTTATGTTCTCAATCAAAGAAATTAAAGAAAAGGTGAAAATGATGCAATGGAAGGATTTCATGTTTCAGTTCCTAAGAATTCCTTGCTAATGTGAAGGGCTTGGTATTTTCTTGACCCAAGATTAGTCGGATTTGACTTCCTAGCATTTATTTTAATTTCATTTTTGTTGTGTTTATATTGTTATCCTTGAAGTTGGTGACCTACTGTGTGTAATAGAAATTATTAACTACTAAGTGTTGGAAATAATACTGAGGAGGGGGGGTGAACCAGTATTATCAGATCAATACCTTAATTTTCAAAACTGATTTGTATACGCTACTTTAGCTCAGTGAACTAGCATGTATATGCAACTATACTTAATGAAACCAATGTATATGCAAAGATCTTTTGATTTACCCAAATTATCATGTAGTGAAATTTAATAAGTATATCAAGAATTCATTAGACAGTGTTGTAAAAGAAGAATAAAGCATCACACTTAAGCAACACACATAAACACCAAGATATAAGGTGGAAAACCCAATGTGGGTGAAAACCAACTGCTGCAATCGTCTTTGTCTTCTTTTAATAATAAGAAAATTCTATTTACAATTTTTGTATTGGTGCAGTCTTATACCAGTATGCAGGCTTCTACCTACAGAAGGCTACAACCTTCTCTCATTCTCCAGCTTCTACTGGAAGGGAGATACACCCCCTAGCTCTTGTACTAGTTGATATGTTTACTAGTACGTAGGTGCTGGCCTACAAAAGGCTACAACCTTCTCTTTTCTTCCAGGGACCACGTTTCATAAATTTTCAGACTGGAACCATCAACAACATCATTCAATCATCAAATATATTTGCATCAACCAGTCTTCTTTTAAACCAACCACAATCGAATTGATCAATCACTTTGACAACCCATCAATCTGATCATTCAGAATGTTGTCACCAGAATATAGTAAGCATAACCTAAGCCAAAACCTAGAACACTGCAACAGCAAACAGAAGCAACTAAAACATATTTTGAAAGGTATACACTACTTCCATGTGTCAAACTTACATGCATACGCGCTTTCCTCAAAGAGAACCCGTGTACAGATCTACAAATCAAATTTATGATGTATACGTTGCTTTGATAAGTAGAACTAGCGTATATACGCTTCTTTCTAAAGTGAACCTGCGTACAGATTTGTAAATGATGATTTAAACATTACAACTATTCCAGACTTCAGCCATACCCAGATCATCATATTTACAGACTATAACATGCGCCAGTTATTCAGATACATGATCAAACCACATAAAGATAATTTACTTCAAGCCTTAAGATCCTGATACATCATTAGATCTTATCCTTCATCAAATGCTAAGGTTCATCCTTGGTTTAGATCAAGCACAACACCATAAGCCAATAACCTGCATATTAGATCTCACACTTCATTAGACATTCGATACTTGCACGCCATGGCCTAATGACCTTCTCCTCCTTTTATAGTTTTAGGCCTTTCTCAATACCATGGACCAAAACCACTTAGGACCAATACCTTGGACCAATACCATGGATCAAATACTTCGAACCAAAAATTTAGTTTTCCAAGGTATACACACTTTTCCTTTTGTGAAAGTGCGTGTGTACATATACACGACTTGTATATAGTGAACCTGCATGTATACGCAGCTTGGTCAATGGTGAACCTGTGTATACCTCTCTTTCTTCATTCTGTGAAGACTGATCTATAATTATTTGCTATTTACCTGCTATACTGTGATCTTTCATCTGAGTGAGTTGCCTTCTGAACTGATTCCTTGAAGTTGCCCTACATTTGTAAACACTACTGTCATGCATTTCGTCACATCTAATATCTCTTCTGTAGATTCATCTAGTTACCATATACAAGTGAGTTGTTCCGCTACAAGTGGGTTGCCATCAAGTACAACACATATATCATAATGCCAAAAATCTCCCCCTTTTGGCTTGATGGCAACAACCACACCAAGTCACTCTCCCCCTTTGACATCAAGGCAAAAGGGTCATGCTCCCCCTGAGTGCATGATGAATTCTCTGATATGCTGAAGTGTGTTGATTGAGCTCCCATGATCGAGTCCATGCTCCCCCTGAGCATAAGCAAAGTCTGCAAAAAGATGTTCTAAAAGAAGAACATGACTCTATACATACATCACAAATGACCTTCCTATCACTAATGACTCATACATACATCCATCTTCCAACCAAGTGGGGATATACCAAATTTGACTCATCCACCCAACCAAGTGGGGATATATCAATTATTTATACATTACATCATCCATCCCATACACAGTGGGGTTAAAAATTAGGCCTTTTCATGACCGTTACATTAAAAAATATACATGACATATATAATAGAGACCAAATATCTTAAACAAGGCCATGATAGTCATCAGCAACTATCATATGTTCTGGACCGTCAGCAATATATATCAATAGCATCCAACCCAGCAACCTGTATATGTCCATCATTAGTTCCCAAAATATCATCAACCATGTTCTCCCCTATTCCTGTTCCACCTATTCACTGACAGATCTGGTCATTGCATATGCCAGTAAGAGATATCAAAGTATCATCACCAATCAGATGTACATCAAGTTATCAACAACTTTATGAGGACCAATATATTTCCACATCTTATCAGTAGATTAAAACCATCATCAAACAGAGCATATAATTGATAGAATCATAGTAGACCCCTTTTTTCCTGAGTCTGGCCAACTACTTTTCTTTAAACCAACATATACGCTACTATGCCCACAGAAACTCGTGTATGTACGCAGCTACGCTTCATGAAACTCACGTATAACCACCTTTTTATGAAAAATAGGATTTAACAGTAGGATGATGCAGAAACTACTCCTAGCTTTTGTCTGAGATATTCAATTGTCTCTCTGGATAGTGGTTTAGTGAATATATAAGAAACTTGTTCTTTGGAGGGAACATACTCCAATTTGACCTTTTGTTCAAGCACTTTTTCACGTAGGAAATGACATTTGATGGGTATGTTCTTGGTCTTGGAGTGCATGAATAGATTCTTTGAAATACTGATGGCACTTGTATTATCACATAGAATGGAGATGGGTGGAGTACATGTGATCTGAATATCTTGCAAGGTTTGCATCGTCCAAAGTAGTTGTGCACAACAAGATGCAGCAACCACATATTCTGCTTCAGTAGTAGATAATGCAATTGAACTTTGTTTCTTGCTGAACCAAGACACTAACCTGGAACCCATATAGAATGCACCACCACTAGTGCTTTTTCTGCCATCAACACTTCCTGCCTAATCCGCATATGTATATGCATGAAGTGTAAGATCTATATCTCTAGGATACCATAAACCAAAGTTCTATGTTCCTTGAATATATCTGAAAATTATTTTGACTGCCTAAAGATGGGATTCCTTTGGATTTGCTTGGAATATTCCAAATATTCCCACTGCATACATGATGTCTGGTCAGGTACCTGTTAGATAAAGCAGACTGCTAATCATGGATCTGTAAGTTGGTTGATGTACTGCTGCTAATTCATCATTTGAGCTAAGACTGCATCCTATTACCATTGGGGTACATACTGGTTTAGAATCTTCTATGTCATACGTTTTTAGGAACTGTTTGAGATATTTGGATTGTGAGAGAAAAATATCATCTTTATTTTGTTGAACTTGTAGACCAAGAAAATAGGTAAGCTCACCAAGCAAGGACATTTCAAATTCTTGCTGCATTACTGAAGCAAAATTCTGACTCATGGACTCTTCATTGCTACCAAAAATGATTTCATCAACATACACAACAATTATTAGCAATTTATCAGTGTCCATATTTGTATATAGATTGCTATCTGTTGACCCCTTTGAAAAACCCTGTTGGTGGAGATATTTGTCAAGATGGTAATACCATGCCCTTGGAGCCTGTTTTAGACCATAGAGAGCTTTTCTGAGTTTTCATACAAGTTTTTCATCATTTCCAAGAATGAATCCTTCTGGTTGTTCAATATAGACTTCTTCTTCTAAGTCTCCGTTATGAAAGGTAGATTTTACATCCATTTGGTATACTATGAATTTCTGAAAACTAGAAAGAGCAAGAAACATTCCTATGGCTTCAAGTCTAGCAATAGGAGCAAAACTTTCTTCAAAATCTATACCTTCTTGTTGAGCATATCCTTTACAAATAAGTCTAGCCTTGTTTTTAATAACTTCTCCATTTTTGTTCAGCTTGTTTTTGAATATCCATTTAGTTCCTATGATATTCTTATCAAGCGGTCTAGGAACTAATTCCCAAGTATTATTCTTTTCAATTTGCTCAAGTTCTTCATTCATGGCCTTGACCCAACATTCATCTTTGCATGCTTCATTTACATTTTGAGGTTTAGTGGAAGATAGTAATGCTAGCTAGCTTGAGGCTTCGGAAATGGTTCTTCTTGTTTGCACACCTACCCCTTTTCCCCTAAAATTTGAGTTTCTAGATGATTGTTCTGAACATACCTAGACAGAGTCTTTTCTTCTATTTTTATCTCTTCTTCTAGCGCTTCATTGGTTTCTCCTTCAGAATCAATGTGATTTTATGTGGGAAAATGATCTTCATCTTCTTCATTGTTTAGAGAATTTTCGGTGAAATCACATAAAAGATCTTTTGTTGACGTGTTTCGAACCAACCAGTGTGGTTCATCGTCAGGACAAAAGATCTTCTTCATTGTCATAATCTTTGGTTTTTATCTGTTTTTTATTTTTGCATGCTTCATCAACCACAACATCAATACTCTCAATTATTTTCCTGAGTCTTTTATTATAACATTTATATCCTTTACTTCGGGAAGAGTAGCTAAGAAGAATACCTTCATCTGCACTAGGTTCAAACTTACCAATTTTTTCATCAGTCCTTTTGATGTAACATTTACTTCCAAAAACTTTGAAGTATTTTATAGTAGGAGTCTTACCATACTAAAGTTCATGTGGAGTTTGAGTGTTGTTTAACCGAACATTTGCTTGGTTGAGAATAGTGACATCGATGAATGCAGCTTCACGCCAGAAGGTTGCATGAGTTCCAGATTCATCTAGCATAACACGAGCCATTTGTTGAATAGTTTTGTTCATCCTTTCTACCACTCCATTTTGTTGAGGATTCCTTGCAATGGAGAGCTACCTTTTTATTCCATGTTGTGCACAAAAGTCAAAGAATTCATCCGAGGCAAATTCCCTTCCTCGATCAGATTTGAGGCATTTTATTTTGTGATCTGATTCATTTTCAACCAAAGCTTTGAAGGCTTTGAAATTTTCAAATGCTTCATATTTATGCTTTAGAATACCTATCCAACACATTCTGGAAAAATAATAAATGAACAATATAAAGTATTCTTCTCCACGAGGTGACTTCTTCCTTGATGGTCCACATAAATCAGTATGAACAAGTTCAAGAGGCTTACTAGCTGACCCTTCCTTTTTGACGAAGTAAGATCTAGTTTGCTTATTCAATTAACATGATTTGCATATAGTATTGTCAAGAATGTTGATATCTGGAAGATCACGAACAACCTAGACTTTGCATGCTTTTCTTATTTGAGAAAAGCTTAGATGCCCCAATCTTCTGTGCCATAGCCAGTTTTCATCATTTTTTCTTAGATATCACTATTGTTGTCCTCCCTTGAGTATGTATAGGTTGTTTGGAGTTCTTGTACCTTTGATCACGATTTCTCCTGTATCAAGCTCAAGAACAACACATCCATTTGATCGAAACACTACATTTCCTTGATCACACATTTGACTCACACTCAACAGGTTATGCTTTAAGCCATCAACATACATAACATTCCCAGCTTTAACTTTTTCTTTCAAGAAAACAGAGCCTTTACCTTTCATGACAGCAGGAGTGTCATTTCCAAATGAGACACTCTTTTCCTCTTCTAAGGCATTATATGAGTGTACTTTTTCTTTGTCACCTGTCATGTGTTTTGAGCATCCACTATCGATGTACCACTAATTTTCTTGTCCTTCTGCATAGAAGGCTATACCACATCTTTCTATTCACGGTTATTTCTTTCTCCATATTTTTGGATTTAATGGAGTTTTCTCCTTTTGAGATAGCCAAAATTTACTATTGCATTTAGATTCTTCATGGCCAAAGTTGTTACAGATTGAGCATTCTATTTCATTTTCAAGAAGAGAAAAGTTATTATAGGAACTTTTCTTGATCCCTGTCACATTCCTTTGATTTCATGCTTCTCTAGTCATGATGGTTTTGTAAGCAACACATTGAGCAGCTTTGTGTCCAAAATTATGACATGAGAAACATTGACCATTAAAGAAGTTCCTTCGATTATCGAATCTACTGACCTGGTGATTGTAGTTTCTATTGATATTCATCTTTGAAGCAAATTGAGTACGATTTACCTGAGGTTGGTTGTGGCTTCTATTCATCCTTGAAGTAAATTAAGCCTAATTTACTTGGTGATCTGCTTTATGCCTTTGCTGACGATTGTCAAGCTATCCACTTCTCTCTGTTGCATCAAGATAGCTTTTAGTGGAGGTTGACGACTTCTGTGATTGAGATGCTTCTTCAGTATATTCAAGTCCTGTCTTTATCAGAGCAGAATGGTACACTTTGCTAATTTCATTTAAGGTTTCTGATCCTTTAGCAAAATCTAAGATTGAGAGCTTTTGTTTTCTCAAGATCCTTTCTTAAACCCACAATACAACATTATGGTTTTTCATTGTGTTTTTCTCTTTTAGCAAGTTGGTATGTCAAGGTACTTATAATCATATTCTTTTCTTCTAAATAGATTTTGAGTTTAGAGATTTCTTCATATAGGTCATTTTCATCTAAAGCATCCAAGAAATCATCATCTTCATAAGCCATTAGAAGTCTATGGTCATTACTATTTTCACCTTCATCACTATTTGATAAACCATCGCTATCTTCATAAGTATAGTAGCTCTTTTTACTTACACTTTGTTTTCTATTCCATTTTGAAGATTCCTTCCCTTTATCATATTTATCTTTATGAGGACATTTGGTAGCATAATGACCGACTCTACCACAGGAAAAACATTTGAAAGTGTGCTTTATTTAAAATATGAATTGTTATATGAACAACTTTAGCCCAAAAGGTGTTTGGAAGATTTCTCTCATCCAATATTTCTATATCCATTTGCTACAACGATCTATTTTGCCTCTCCACCACACCATTTTGTTGTGGGGTGTTTGCAATGGAGAATTGTCTCTTTATTCCATGTTCTCCACAAAAATTATCAAAACTACTTAAGGTAAACTACCCACCTTTGTCAAAACATAGGAATTTCAATTTACAATCAATTTGGTTTTTAGCAAGGGCTTTGAATACTTTGAACTTATCAACACTTTAGATTTCTCTTTCAAAAATGCAATCCAAGTCAGTTTAGTATAACTATAAATAATCAACATAACATATTTTTCTCCACTCGGGGTTTTACTTCTTCAAGGTCCACATAGGTCTATATGAACTAGTTGTAGAGGCTTGGTTGATGATTTTTCCTTAGTCTTGAAGGTTACTAGAATTTGTTTACCAATTTGACATAATTTACAAATCCTATTGCTTGTCTTTGAAATATTTGTAAAGTCCCTTACATATTGCTTCTTAATGAGTTCCAATATATGGTCAAAGTTTAAGTTTCCCAACCTTCCACGAAACAACCAACTCTCATCAAGCTTCCCAAAACAACACTCCTAATTTTCCTCATTGAGTATGTACCCATTAATTGGAGTTCTCACAACCTTTGCTACTACCTTCACTTTGTCTTTTTATCTTTATAGCACAACCTTTTGGAGTGAAAAGTAACATGATACCCCTAGTCACACATCTGAACCACACTCAACAAATTGTGTTTACGTCTATCCATAAAAATAACATTCTTAGCCTTGCCTCTTCCATTGTTTGCTTGCTAATTGTGCCTTTGCCCATGATTTTTCTTGGAGAATCATTTCTAAAAGTAGCACTAACTATATCATCTTCTCTTAGTGATAGAATTTTATTCTTATCACGAGTCATATGCCTAGAGCATCCACTACCCACATACCAATGGTTTCCTTGATTCTAAGCATACAAGACATTGCCACATTCTTCTTTCATTTTAGGATTTTTCTTTTTCCATGTTCTAGGTTCTTGTACTTGCTTGATCTGAGGGATTGATCTGAATTTTCTCAATCTATATTTAGTTGCCTTATTCCCAAAATTGTGACACTTATAACATTCAAACTGATCTAATCAAGGACAAAAAGGATTGTTGCTTCTTGAAATATTCCTATGAGGATTTGTAGATCTGTTGTCCCTATCCTTTGAGGACTGATAAAATTCATTTCTAAAATTATTATATTTTAGATAAGCTCTACAATGGACAACCTTATGACCAAAATTTTTGCATGAATAACAATACCCATAAAATAGATTTTGATACCTGGAACTATATGGACTTTGAGGGAAATATCTTTTGGTTCTTTGTTGATTATTTGGAAAATGCCTCTAAGGATTTTTGAAGTCACTTTCATGGCTGTTCAAATTGATGTAGGTTTCCATCCTTTGTTGTTTCTGATTTTTATCAATGTTATCCTCAATTTCCTTGTTGCCATTTTCTCTTTTCTACTACTATTGTGGTTGATTGTTTTCCTTTTCATGGTTGTTCTGTTATTTGAGCACTTAAATATAGTTTTTATGTTATTTTCCTTCAAATTTCTCGATACTTGTCTCTCCTCCATAACTAAGACTAGTTTTAATGAGGGGATATCACTGAACACTCAAGATTTGATCAAATTTCGTGGGCCCTTTAACAATATTAGATCATAGTTGAACTGAGCTTGGGTCTTTTCTTATTCTTTTCTAATAGAAACAAATTCTTCCTCTACCTTCTCACATTCCTTCCCTTTCTCTTTCAGTTGTTATAAAAGAGTGTCTTTAATCTTCTTGGGTTCCTCCAGCTCCACTTTTCGAAGAAGAAAACATGAGTCTCCAGTTTCATCCCTTTCTTTTTCATATTTCATCAATAACTCATTATGCTTCTTTTTCTTTTTCCTTAGACTATGTATTTATTCTAAAGAACTAACTAATTCTCCTTCAAAATATACTATAAATTCTTCTTCATCTAACCCACAACCATATTTCCCTTCATCTTGGTTTTCTATAGCCATGAGCATGAAATCATTTGTTCTCTCTTCATCATAAGAATGCTCATCATCATCCTTTGAGGAGTTTTTGTTCTCTTGCATATAAAAGCTCCTATTCTTTAAGTTTCTTTCCTTCTTGAATCTCCTATACTTATCCTTTTCTTTATTTTCATATTCATTATTGTATTTCTTATGTGGAATTTAGATGCATAGTGACCAACTTTTCCACAATTGAAACATTTAAAAGGAAAGGTGCCTTTATATTTATCGGACCCTCTCATCAATCTTCTAAAAAATTTGGCTTCTTCTTTATCGAATCCATAACTTGAGTCTAATTAACCTTGTTTCGTCTTCTTATCAGCTTTCAATGTTGCTTCCTTTTGTTGGGTGTGTGTTATATTCTTTCCACACGTCATGGGGTTCGAAGCAGTGCCCCAGATTTTTTTTATTTTTTATGTGGACCCAGTAATAGTTGGGCCAATCGAAGGATGGGAGGTAGAATAAAGATGGTGGGCAAACATACACATGGTTTTGTGCATTGTTGTAACGCATGGTTTTTGGGAATGATGGTGTTTTCCCATGGTATTTGTAGATCTGATCAAGGGAACTACATTTATGTTCTAAACCAGGGTTACTGGATTGGGGTTTCTGAATGCTTTGACATGTATATATATGTATGGTAACATTGAAAGGAAAAAAATGAAAAAGCAATCTAGTATTCCTCATTTTAGGATCCAGGGGAAAATCTCTGTGTATATTTGTTTTATATTATCGCCATTGTATATTTTTCTGCTTTAAGAATTTGTTTGCAAGTAATTCTTGTACAGGGTTAAACCTACATTTGGTATTAGAGTTGTTTTAGCTTCAAGGGGATGCCTTTGCTTCTGAGGGGATTTTCTCGGGCCTGTGGTAGACCCTATTACAGTGGGATATTTGCGGGATCGATTCTCGCAGTGAAAGAAGATGGCGAACAATGGAAAGATAGAGATTGAGAAAGTTAATTGAAAAAGTTTTGATTTGTGGATGCTCAAGATAGAGGATTTGTTAGTCAATAGAGATCAATGGACCATTGTAGATCCATGTACACCACCAACAAGAATACTGACAGAACACTGGATGAATTTAGATCAGAAGGCGAAGAGCACAATATGATTGTGTCTCTTAGATTGAGTATCGTTGAATGTATTAGGGGAATCTAGTACAAAGGCTTTGTGGGACAAGTTAGGGACTTTATATCAATTTGTGTCTATAGTGAAGAATTTTTTCCTACAAAAAAAGTTGTATAACTTGAGGATGAAGGATGGAGACTCAGTGACAGAGCAACTAAATTCCTTCAATACTATGGTCAATTGGTTGTTATCTATTGATATTAAAATTTCATATGAAGATAAGTGCATCAGTCTGTTGTGTTCTCTACCAGACTCATGGGATAGTTTGGTTGTTGCAATAGGTAGCAATATAACTATCTTGAAGTTTGATGAAATAGTCTCATCTTTGTTGTTGGAGGAGATGAGATGCAAAAAATATGGAGAGCCAGAATGGAGTTGTCTTGTCTGTGAGAGGATGGTCCTAGAAAAAAACAAAAATAAGTCCTCAAGTGGGAGATCTAAATATCCAGGAAAATCTGTAAAGGTATGTTGGAAATGTGGAAAACAAGGTCACTACAAAAAGGAATGTAGATATAAAAATCTTGAGAAAGGAAAGGGATCTGATGATGCTCCTTCTGCAGAGGCAGAAACCACCTCAGATGAAGGTGAGGATGTGTACTTAGCTTCTTCTTCAAGTACACATGTAGATCATGAGGCATGGTTGATTGACTCAGGTGCATCCTTTCACTTCACTCCTCATAGGGAGTGTTTCAACGAGTATGAGAAATATGATGGTGGTGATGTATTCCTAGGGGATGACAAGAAGGACAAAATCATAGGATGTGGAAAAGTCAAGATGAAGTTGAAAGTTAGACGGATTAGAACACTTCCTAGTGTTCTACACATTCTTGCATAGGTCATAAATTTTATTTATGTAAGAAAGATGGATGATGCAGGTGTAAAAATAGTGTTTGAGAAAGATACATGCAACATGGTTTGGGGAGCACTGGTATTGATGCAACAAGTTCAGATTGGAACTCTATATAGTCTTATGGGTATCACTTTTATTGATGGCCGCAACAGCTTTGAGCTTCCTGAAGGTTGAGTATAAAATATAGCGGTCTCTGGAGAAAAGACTATGTTATGGCATCAAAGACTGGGACACATTGAAGAGAACGGTTTTCAAATACTTCATGGTAATGGTATGGTAGAAGGTATATCTAATTTCTCTCTGTATTTTGATTTCTGTGAAAATTGTGTATATGGGAATCAAAATGGGGTGAGTTTCCCCTCTGGTGCTAAGAGGGCGAAAGGGATATTAGAGCTTGTGCATAATGTTGTGTTTGGACTTGTGTTGTTTCCATCACTAGGTAAGTCTATGTACTACGTCTCATTTATATATGAATTTGCATGGAATACGTGGATATATTTCCTTAGGAAGAAATATGAAGTCTTTGACACGTTTAAATAATTTAAGGCTCTGTTGAAAAACTGGACAAAGAAGAAGATAAAGATGTTGAGGATAGATAATGGTAGAGAGCTCTGCAAGACGAATTTGAAGAGCTTTGTAAGAAGTGTGGTATAGCATGATACTTTACTACTCCATACACACCTCAACAAAATGGAGTTGCATAAATAATGAACATGATGTTGATGGAAGAGGCAAGAAGCATGCTCGCTGATGCTAGATTAGGGCAAGAATTCTGGGCAAAGGTGGTGGATATTACATGTTACATGTTTAACAAATCACATTCATCAGTGTTGGAGGATAAAACTCCACACAAGGTATGAACTGGTAAGAAACCATCTCTTTCAAATTTGAGGGTATTTAGTTTTGATGCATATGTACATGTTCCAAAGGAAACAAGAGCGAAGTTGGATAGTAATTTTGAAAGGTGCATCTTTATTGGGTATAAGGATGGTTTAAAAGGTTATGAGCTTGGGAACCCAAAAATAAGGAAGGTTGTGTACAACCAAGATGTGGTGTTGAAAGAGGTGAAAGATGTTATTAAACATAAAGTCTTACCAAAGGAACCTGACAAGATAGAGTTTGAACATAAGGAGGAAGAATAAGACTCTATAGTAGAACATGAATCAGAAAAAGAAGAACCACACGCTCCAGTTTTGAGAAGATCAATTTGAGAAAGAAGGTAGCTAGAGAGGTATAGTCCATCTACATTTTGTTCAAATTTTTCTCTATCTATTACTAATAATGATCCCAAAACTATTAGGGAGAGAGTGGATTCAGAAGATGGAAAACTTTGGAAGGAGGCCATGGTTGCTGAAATGGAATCTTTGGACAAAATTGAGGCTTGGGATATGGTGGAGTTATCAGATAGAAGGAAACCTGTTGGGAAAAAATGGGTGTTTAAGAAGAAGGTGAATGCAGAAGGAAAGGTGGATAAATAAAAATCTTGGTAGAAAAAAGGTTATTCCTAGGTGCCAGGAATTGATTTTGGTGTTATTTTTTCTCTTGTTTCTAAGTTAGCTTCTATTATATTACTTTTATCTATTGCTAATACTTTTGATTTTGAGGTAGAACATATGGATGTGAAGACAACATTTCTCCATGGGGATATGGAATAAGAGATATACATGAAGCAACCTGAAGGCTTTACAGTGAAGGGTAAGAAAGAACTGGTATGCAGGTTAAAATAGCTTTTGTGTGGGTTAAAGTAGTCACCAAGGACATGGTAACAAAAATTTGATACATATATATTGGGACTTGGCTTCATAAAGAGAAAAGCATACCACTGTGTGTATTTTAAATTAACCACTCACTTGGTGACCATGTTATTTATTTGGCCTTGGATGTGGATGTTATGTTGCTGATTGGAAATGATAAAGAAATTATCTAGGATGTAAAGACCTAGTTGTCCTCTAAATTTGACATGAAGGAACTTGGTGTTGAAAACTATATTTTGGGCATGAAAATTAAACGAGATTAGGCAAAGAGGAAGCTATGATTAAACTAGAGGAAGTATGATGAGATAATATTGTAGAGGTTTAATATGTAGGTGTTGGGTCACAAATTTTTCATTATTATTATCACTTCTTAACAACCATTTCATACATTTTACTATTCCTTTGTCACATTATTTATCATAATTTATAATATAATTCCATTTCATTATGCTCTTGTGGATAAGTAATACTTATTCTCCTTTATTTTTAATAAATTGATGATTATTATACATGATTTTTCCAATGATGGTTTATTAATTTGTTATAATATCACTCTCCATTTTAGCCTCCAAGATCTCTTCCAGATTGCCAATTTGATCTCCAACTCATAATCAAATATTCTAACTTAGAAATTTGTTGGGATAAAAAGTGACAGTTTTGCGTTGAATGTTTGGGAAAATGAAGATGAACCTTGAAAATTCGAGACACTGGTTTTTGCAGAACGAACCAAATTAGTTTTATAATGAGAATTTTTCCAAATTTTGGTCCGGATTGAGAGAAACACAAGTTTTTTTTAAGGTGATTTTCTCATATTTGTTGTTATGGCCATTTTCCAAATTCTTCCAATTGTAATACCAAATTTGACTTGTTCCAATTGAATCATGATGGAAAGATATTTAAGATCTGATCTTGCTGATCAATTTGTTTTGGACAATCTGAAATTGTAATGGAAATCAGTTTGTAATCAATTTAGTTGTAATTTCCATTTTCTCTTTGTGTATTTAAATGAAAACAAAGATCAAAGGGAGGGAGATGAACAATTGTTAAATTGGAGGCAAAGCTAAGAACTTCATTCTGGTGTAATTGTTTCTCTGAGATATTTGAATGAAAGAAGCTATCCATCGAGTTCTACATCTCTTACTTGTAATCTGATTTGAATTATTTTTTAAGGCAGAACTGACTCTTGGGCAGTTGGGCCCACTAGCTTGGACGAGGTGTTGCCTTGAACATCTAAAGTAGTTTAATTGTATGTTTATTTATTTTAATTTAAAGTGTTGTTCTATGAAGTAAATTTCCCTTTTTTAAGTAATTTGTTGGTTTTTGCATTTTCTAGATTTTTTGTTTCCTGTAATTTCTAGATTTCATTTAATTTGCTAGTCTATATTAGCATTTGAATTATGTTGATGCCATAGGTTAAATTTCCAATTCACCAAGGTGTGGTTTAATTTAGTAAATAGTGTGATTAGCATAATTCTTTTCCTTTCATTTACTTTATGCTTTTTAAGTTAGTATTGTTATCCAAGCCTTACATTTTATTTCTTGTTGAATGAGCTTGGTAGCGTAGAACAAAATCATGTAGAACCAGTGTTAGCTATTAGTAGTTTCTTGCATATATTTTGCCGATTGCCTTGAAATAAAAATACGCTCCTTGGGTTGATAATTAATGTCTAGGTGATTATTTTTTTTTACTAAGCAATTAATTTTCCCCGACAACAGGATAGAAAATCAGTGAAGGAACCTATTCCTATAGGTGTTATGTTATATGTTGAACAGTGTCACAGGACACAGGAAGAGGAAGAGGACATGTCTCGTGTTCCATATGTGAGTGCAGTTGGTAGCATAATGTATGAAATGGTCTATACCAAACCAAACATTGCACATGCAATGGGAATATTGAGTAGGTTTATATCAAAACCAGGAAAGGAGCATTGGACAATAATGAAGTGGGCTTTTAGGTATTCATGTGGCACTAGTGGTTATGGTCTGCACTACTAAGGAAGACTAGGATTGGACATAGTTTTGGACATCCATGTTTTTTTTAATGTAGACTGGGCTGGAGATATGGATCGAAGAAGAATTATAAGTGGGTATGTGTTTAACCTATTTGGAGGAGCAATAAGTTGGATGAGCAAGAGAAAAACATGTAGTGGCACTTTCAACTATAGAGGATGAATACATGGTAGCCACTCATGCAAGTAAGGAAGTAGTTTGGTTGTAGAGATGGTGTACAAGTATGGGGTTGGTACAACGAGCTATAAGGATAGATTGTGACAACCAAATTGCAATTTTCTTGGCATAGAACCTTGCTTACCATTGAAAGACAAAGCACATTAATGTTCAGTACACTTTGTGAGGGATATGGTTGAAGATAAAAAGGCTTTATTGGTAAAGGTGTACACTTTGAAGAATGTTGCAAATTCATTGAAAATGTATGTGAGCGCTGAGAAGTTTTCGTGGTGTAGAGAAAAATGGGAATTGTTGCCCTAGACCAATGACTAAGCTCTCTTATGACCCCAGTGTGGAAAGAAAACAACAAGTGGGAGAATGTTGGGTGTGTGTTATATTCTTTCCACACAACATGGGGTCCATGGAAACATCCCAAATTTTTTTTTTATGCAAACCCAAGGATGGGGGGCAAACCCAAAGATGGTGGGTGGACCTATCCATGGTTTTGTGCATGGTTTTTGGGGACAATGGTTTTTCCCCAAGGTATTTGTAATTTCAATCAAGAGAACTACAATTATGTTCATATCCAGGGTTAGTGGGATTGGGGTTTATGAATGCTTCGAAATGTATATATATTTATTGTAACATTGAAAGGAATATAATGAAAAATCAATCTAGTATTCTCAGTTTTGGGATGCAAGGGAAATATCTATGTATATTTATCTTATGTTCTCGCCATTGTATATTTTCCTATTTTAAGAATATATTTTCAATTAATTTATGTACAGGGTTAAAACCTATGCCCTTGATGTAGATATTCCTTTTACATTTCTCATTTCATAGAAAATTAATGTCCCATGTAGTTGATCCATTGTTAATGTGTTGAGATATTGTATCTCCTCAGTAGTTGATACTTTGGCATTGAATCTAGTAGGGTAAGATATTAACATTGTTTGAACTACTATGGAATCATTCATAGTTTCATCAAGACATCTTATCGTGTTAACTATTTCACCTAAATGAAGAAAGAATTTAGTGATGTCCTCTTCCTCATTCATCTTCAGCGATTCAAATTGCATTCTATAAACTTGGAGTTTGGCATTATTTTCCTATCTATCACCATCATAGAAATTTTGCACCTTATCCCATTTCTCTTTGGCTATGTTACAGTGCATGAATTTAAAAAACTCAGTTTAGACAATCCACTTAGGATTGTTCATTGCTTTAGCATCATAAGAAAACTTGAGCATGTCATCTCTGTTAACCAATATATTTGGCTTTTTATAGCCATTCAACACTTTATCCCAAACATCCGCACAAAGGGACATTAGGTAAGCCCTCATTATTAACTTCCAAAATGCATAATTCATTGTAGTGAATAGATGAGCTTTATTAGTGAGATTACCATCTTGGTTTGCGATGATTTAGATCTATATCTACCTTCCAACTTTTATACTATTATTCAAGGAACCTACTATGATACCAATTGTTGGAAACCAATAAAATATTAAGTGTGGCGGGGGGGTTGGTGGTGAATCCATATTTTATATATATTAATAATTATTTAGCTAATTAAACTCATTCAAAAATACAATAGAGCTCCAATTACGTAGAGCTTGAACACTAGATATGTACGTGCAAACCCATACAAGAGAAAGCCACAAATATTCTTTTGATTATAATGTAAATGCAAGCACCAACTTCATTTTACATCAATTTTTGTAGGACCGGCCTAAAGGAGGCACCAACCCCCCTTTTTTGTAAGCAAACACTTTCTGGAAGCAACAATTCCTATTGTTTGCAAGCCCCGACATGCAAGAGGCACCAACCCCCTTTTCCTTTTAGGAACCCACTTGCTAGGAGCACCAATTCCCACTGTTTGCAAGCACCAATATACTTCAGCCACTTAGATCCCTTTTTCATTCATTATCAAACTTAAATATATGGCTCCACAAATGGCCATCACTCTTACAATTGTCTTTATTTTCAGACAAAAGTTCAACCTGCATTATTTGTTCACATACCAACTTTAGTTTTCAACCAATATGATCTTATCAACCTCTATAAAGCTCTAATTTCAATATTGGCACTTAGACCTATACCAAATGGCACACAACATCTCCACCACTCTATTGCATTGCACTTTGCCTTTCTTGATTAGAACAAACGTTCCTATACATGTGCATTGATCCCCTACTCATTGATTTGCATTTATAGTTTTACAAATTACTATGTTTATTATGTTGGTATTATGATACAAGTGTTGTCCTTGATGGAAACTCACTCACAAGTCATCCTAGATTTGATAAAAGGAAACTCACAATGTATCCGGTTAATTCAAAGGTAACAGGGCATTGGTACAGAAGAACAGGAAGTTGGAATAAAGGTCTACTGATCAGATTGAAGAAGTTGAAGGAAAAGGATGTTGTAAGGCAGTTTAAACTATATACACAGGTCCACTTTGTCAAAGGAGCGTATACACATAGTTTCACAGAACAAAAGGAGCATATATGTATGCACTCACTTTCACAAGAGGAAAAGCGCGTATGGGTTGAAAAATCAAGGAAATTCAAGAGCAAAGAATACCAAGGGTCAATACCATGGTATTAGACCACAGTATTGAGCGGAGTAATGTCTATTTGATCCCATCTAAGAATACCATAGGTCCTAATTGTTGTTGTGGTCCGAGGTATTGATAAATTCCAAAAACTATATAAGGAGGAGAAGATCAAAGGGCCAAGAGTGTGCAAGTGAAAAGAGTTTCTCAGGAATACTTCTATCTAAAGTATATTTTATGTTGGAGGGGCTATGATTATGATATGATCTGAAATACTTTGTTCACCTTGGATACAATGTTGGATCAAGATCATGAGACCTGAAATGACTTATCATTGTATGATCTGATATTGATTGGGCTATATCTGATTGCTTACACATGTTTTATTCTTTAAATGTCATGATCTGGGTATGTCTGAAGTCTGGAATAGAAGTGAAGTTGTAAGTTAATATTTGTAGATCTATATGTTGGTTTGCCTTGGTAAAGGCGCGTATACACGCAGGTTGTACTCTTCCAAGTAGTGTATGCAAAAGAAAAGCATGTTGTTCAGAAATAACTGATCTATCTAATCAATATTTTTGTTTTACTATTGTCTATCAATGAAGTATTCTTAGATTTGAAAGTAAAACTGGATGCATAAGGAGTTTGTGTCTGATTGATTGATTAATTAAGTGAGAAGGGTTATCATTGCTGCTAGATTTCTAGATTCCTGTAACTTGACAGTAGATGTTTAGAATATTATTGGTCGGTATAGATCTGATTCAGAAGTTTTTATGATTCAAAAGTTTTGAAGGTATACGCATGTTTTGTTAAAGGAAGTAGTGTAGACATGCAGGTTGGGTTCAGTAAAGTAGCATATGCATTTATGAAGTATGATATTTGAGGTTGCAACTGGTTCTGAAAGATGATGCAGGTTTCCGGGTTCATCACAGTGTTCTGGTGACAATGATCTGACTATTCAGATTAACTTATTGTTGGTTGATGCAGTTTCAATTTCAAGGTTTTGATAGGTCCAGTGTGGAAATTTGATGAAATGAGGCCTTGATTTTGTGTTGTTGTGTACCAGGAGCATCCAGTCTGAAAATTAATGAAACATTGTCCCTGGAGGAAGAGAGAAGGTCTTAGCCTTCTATAGGCCAGTGCCTACATACTAATAAACATATCAACTAGTGTAAGAGCTAGGGGGTTGTAGCTCCCTTCGAGTAGAAGCTGGAAAATGAGAGAAGGTCGTAGCCTTCTGTAGGTGGGTTCCTACGTACTGGTATGAGTTTGCACCAGTACAAGATTGTAAAAGATTTTCTTTATATTAAAAGAAGACAGAGACGAAAACAACAGATGGTTTTTCTCCCACGTTGGGTTTCCAACTTAAGTCTTAGTGTTCATGTGTGTTGCTTATGTGTGATGGTTTATTATGTTATTACTGCACATAGTTACTGTATAATAAGATATTGATGCACTGATTAAAGATAAACACATGATAAATTATCTAAATCATAAGTTCTCTGGGCATACCCTGGTTTCTCTATTCACAGTAGCATGCACATGCAAGTTCACTTCACTGAAGTAGTGTATATAAATTTGATTGGAAAATGAAAAATTATTGAATTGTAAATACTGATTCACACCCCCCCACTCTCAGTATTATTTCCAACAATTAGTATCAGAGCATGTCCTTCAGAAGAATCTTGATCGCTTGAAGGGAGATCTTTCAAGATGAACAATCACGAAGGCATGGGATCTATTAGGCCACCAATCTTCAATGGGAACAACTTGGTATATTGGAAAATAAGAACCAAAGCCTATCTTTAGTTGCTTGGAGCCGATGTTTGGGAAATTATGGAAGGAGGATATGAATTTCCAGCAACAATACCTACAGATACAGTAGGTAAGAAGTTATACAAAACCAATTCCAAAGAAATAGATACTTTATTGGGAAGTTTGTCATAATTAGAATTCGTCAAAGTCATGAAGCTCAAGACAACCAAAGAGATATGGGACAAAATCATTCAAAACTACGAAGGAGACTCCCAGGTAAAATGTGTTAAGCTGCAAACACTCAGAATTCAATATGAAACTCTTAACATGCATAGTGATGAAAATATTTCTAGTTACTTTTTACATGTAGATGAGATTGTTAATTGTATGAAGAATCTGAGTGAAGAGATAAATGAGGCTACTTTAATAGAGAAAATTTTGAGATCTTTGTCTTCTAAATTTGAGTCAAAAGTATCTGCCATAGAAGAAAAATAGGATCTTCAGTCTATTACTGTTGCTCAAATTCATGGAATTCTAACTGATGTTGAAATGAGGAAAGGAGTTCCATCAGATATGAGAGAAGTCACTTTCAAAGCTTCAACAAAGGGAGAATAAAAGGAAGAGCACAATGAATCAGGATATATTTAAGAAGAAGATGATGAGGTAAACTTTGTCAAGAAGCTTCAACAAGGTTCTGAAAGATTTAGAGGTAAGCTACCATTCAAATGCTTTGCTTGTGGTAGAGTTGGCCATTATGTTGCAAAATGTCCTCATAAAGATAATAATGAAAAAGGAAAGGAATATGCAAAAGGCAATAGAAAACATGTTGTTAATAGAAGAAGTTACTATACTCATGAAGACAGTGATGGATTATCTAATATTGATGAACATGAAACTAAACAAGATTATAAATTACTCATGGCTTATGACAATGATGATTTTTTGGATTCCTTAGAAGAGGAAGACTTTCTTGAATAAATCACAAAACTCAAAATCCATTTGGAACAAAAGAATATGATCATAGACACATTGACACATGAACTCACTAAAAGAGAAAAACACAATGAAAAACTAGAATGTGAAGTTGTGGGTCTAAGAAAAGAACTCGAGAAGACAAAATCTCTTAATCTTAGATTTTCTAAAGGATCAGAAACTTTAAATGAAATAATCAATGTTCAATGTTATCCTCTTATAAAGATAGTTCTTGGATATACTGAAGAATTATCCTAATCACAAAAGTCGCTAGTCTCCACCAGAAGCTATGTTGATGCAATAAAGACCAATGAACAATATGTTGATCATCAGCAAAAGCCTAAAAGTACTCATCAGGTAAATCATGCTCAATTTACTCCAATGATGAACATCAATAGACTCATAAACCAAAAGGTAAACAATGCTAAAAGATTCTATGATCACAAAAACTTCTTTAATGGACAATTCTTTTCATGACATAACTTTGGGCATAATGTTGCTCAATGTGTTGCTTACAAAACTATCATGACTAGAGAAGCACGAAATCAAAGGAGAGTAATAGGAATCAAGAAAAGTTCCTATAATAACTTCTCTCCTCTTGAATATGAAATTGAATGTTCGTTTTGTAATAACTTTGGTCATGAAGAATTTGGCCAACACTTCAAAAGGAGAAATCATCTTCAAATTCCAAGGTATGGAGAAAGAAGGAAGTTCAATAAGAGAGATGTGGCATAGCTCTATTTGCAGAAGGACAAGCAAATTAGTGGTACATTGACAACGGATGCTCCAAACATATGACAGGTGATAAAGAGAAACTTCATTCATATAATGCTTTGGAAAAGGAAAAGAATGTCTCCTTTGGAAATGACACACTAGCTGCCATTAAAGATAAAGGTTTTGTTTATTTGAAAGAAAAGGTTAAAGATGGAAATGTCATGTCTGTAGATGGTTTAAAGCATAACTTGTTGAGTGTCAGTCAAATGTGTGATCAAGAAAATGAAGTTTTGTTTCGATCAAATGGATGTGTGGTTCATGAGATTGACATAGGAAAGACCGTAATCAAAGGTACAAGAACTCCAAACAATTTATACATACTCAAAGGAGGACAAAAATAATGCTATCTAAGAAAAACATATGAAAATTTGTTATGGCACAGAAGATTGGGGCATCTAAGCTTTTCTTAAATAAGAAAAGCCTGCAGGCTCAAGGCGGTCTGTGATCTTCCATATATTAGCATCCCAGAAAATACCATATGCAAACCATGTCAAGTTGGTAAGAAAACCAGAGTTCATTTCAGTGAAAAACAAGGATCAACAAGCAAGCCTTTTAAACTCATCCATACTAATTTACGTGGACCAACAAGGAAAAAGTCACCTCGTGTAGAAGAAAACTTTATTTTATCCATTGATTATTTTTCTAGAATGTGTTGGATAGGTCTACTAAAGCATAAAGATGAAGCATTTCAAAAGTTTAAAGCCTTCAAAGCTTTAGTTGAAAATGAATTAGATCGAAAAATCAAATGTCTCTGATCTAATTAAGGGGGAAAATTCATATAAGATGAATTCCTTGATTTTTGTGAACAACATGGAATAAAAGGGTAGTTCTCTATCGCCAGGACTCCTCAACAAAATGGCATAGTGGAAAGAATGAATAGAGAAATTCAACAAATGGCTCAAGTTATGCTTGACGAATCTGGAACTCCTACAATCTTCTGGGGTCAAGCTGCATTTAATGTCGTGACTATTCTCAACAAAGCTAATGTTCGAGTAAATAGTGATCAAAATCCATATGAACTTTGGTATGGTAAGCCTCCTATTATAAAACACTTTAGAGTTTTTGGAAGTAAATGTTTCATCAAAAGGACTGATGAAAAACTTGGTAAGTTTGAACCCAGAGCACACGAAGGAATTCTTCTTGGTTATTCATCCATAAGTAAAGGATACAAATGTTATAATAAAATACTTTAGAAAATTGTTGAATGCAATGATGTAGTAATTGATGAAGCATGTAGAAATCTAGAACAAATGAAATCAACAAAGGAATATAACAATGAGGAAGATGATGAATGCTTTCCCATACCAAATCAAAATGATATAGAGGAAGAAACCAATGAAGCATCAGAAGAAGATACAACGGATAGGGAAAAGACTTCATCCAGGTATGTTCAAAAGAATCATCTAGAATCTCAAATTCTAGGGGAAAAGGGTTCTAGAGTACATACAAGAAGAACTCTTATAGGAACCTCCAGTTTTCTAGAATTATTATCCTCCATAGAACCAAATAATGTATATGAAGCTAGCAAATATGAATGTTGGGTTAAGGCCATGGATGAAGAACTTGACCAAATTAAAAAGAATGATACTTAGGAATTAGTTCCTAGACCTCATGATAAAAATGTTATAGGAACAAAATGGATATTTAAGAATAAGTTGAATGAAAATGGAGAGGTTATTAGAAACAAAGAAATACTTGTTTGTAAAGGGTATGCTCAACAAGAAGGTATAGAATTTGAAGAATCTTTTGCACTTGTACCACACTTGAAGCCATAAGAATGTTTCTTTCTCTTTCAAGTTTTCGAAAATTTAAAGTATATCAAATGGATGTAAAATCAACTTTTCTTAATGGAGATTTAGAAGAAGAAATTTATATTAAGCAACCAGAAGGATTCATTCTAGGAAATGATGCAAAACTTGTATGCAAGCTCAAAAAGGATCCATATGGTCTGAAACAAGCTCCAAGGGCCTAGTATTATCGTCTTGAAAAATATCTACAACAACAAGGTTTCACGAAAGGTTCTGCAGAAAAAAAACTTATATGCAAATGTTGAAAATGATAAACTGCTAATTATTGTTGTTTATATTGATGATATCATCTTTGGTAGCAATGAAGAATCTATGAGTCAGAACTTTTCTTCGGTTATGCAACAAGAATTTGAAATTTCCTTACTTGGTGAACTTACTCATTTTCTTCGTTTATAAGTACAACAAACAAAAGCTGGTATTTTTCTTATACAAACTAAATATCTCAAGCAGATTCTGAAGAAGTGCGAAATGGAATATTCTAAACCAGTATGTACTCCAATGGTAACATGATGTAGTCTCAATTCTAACGATGAATCTCCTGCAGTGAACAAACCAACATACAAATCTATGATTGGAAGTCTACTTTATCTAACAGGTACCAAACCTGATATCATGCATGTAGTAGGAATTTTTGGAAGGTTCCAAGCAAATCCAAAGGAATCACATCTTCAGACAGTAAAAATAATATTCAAATATCTTCAAGGAACTCAAGACTTTGGTCTATGATATCCTAAAGATACAGATCTTACTCTTCATGCATATACAGATGCAGATTGGGTAGGAAATGTTGATGATCAAAAAAGCACTAGTGGAGGTGCATTCTATATGGGATAACAGTTAGTGTCTTGGTTCAATAAGAAAAAAAGCTCTATTTCCTTATCTACAACTGAAGTAGAATATGTGGCTGCTGCATCTTGCTGCACACAACTACTTTGGATGATGCAAACATTGCAAGATATTCAAATCACATGTACTCCACCTATATCCATTTTATGTGATAATACAAGTGCTACCAGTATTTCAAAAAATCCAGTAATGCACTCCAAGGCCAAGCACATACCCATTAAGTACCATTTTCTAGGAGAACAAGTGCTTGAACAAAAGGTTAAATTGGAGTATGTTCCCTCCAAAGAATAGGTTGTTGATAAATTCACCAAACCGCTTCCAAGAGAAACATTTGAATATCTCAAACAAAAGCTGGGAGTATTTTCTACATCATCCTCCTGTAAAATCCAGTTTTTGAGAGGAGGTTCCTATACACGGGTTTCATGAAGGATAGTCACGTATATACGCAAGTTTATGTGGCTGCAGGAGCGTATATGTTTTTCTGATAGAAAAATAGTGGGTCGGAATCTGATATGGGTGCTCAGTCTGATATTAATGATTACAGTCTATTGACATGCTTTGTTCATTGATGTTTATTTGACTGATGAAGATGCCTTGATGAATGATTTGTTGACAATGCACAAGTAGCATAGGTTCAAGGGGAGCATTAGCCTTCACAAACATTCTGCATTGTTGGCATTATAGTTGCTGACTTCAGCTATGGTTTCAGATCTTTATATCAATTATTGTATAGGTCATGTAAAGATCTAGGGTGTTATATGTCTCCTTCTGTCATAGTTTATTTTTGAATGAGTCCTATTGGACATATGATGAAATTTGTATCCCCAATATGTATGGGATGGATGATGTACTAATTACTATATTTCATACATGTATAACTTATTGGTATCTCCCCACTTGGTTGGGTGGATGAGTCAAATTTGGTGTATCCCCACTTGGTTGGGTGATTGATGTATGTATGAGTCATTGGTCTTAGGGAGGTCATACTCAATGAAGAGTGATAGAGTCATGTTATTTCTTTTTAAACATATCCCTGCAGACTCTACATGTACTCAAGGGGAGCATGGAAAACTTAGTGTATCTCAAAGGGGTAGAATATCTTGGTCCATCCTTTTCCCTTGATGTCAAAGGGGGAGAGTATTTTGGTGTTGCTTGATATCTCTAACAATTTCTATAGCTTGCAGTAATCAACACCAATATGGTTGCCATGAAGTCCAAAGGGGGATATTTTTGGCATTATGATACAAGTTTTGTCCTTGATGGCAACTCACTCATAGGTCATCCCAGATTTGATAAAAGGAAACTCACAGTGTAATCAGTTAATTCAAAGGTAACAGGGCATTGGTACAGAAGAACAGGAAGTTGGAACAAAGGTCTACTGATAAAAATGAAGAAGTTGAAGGAAGAGGATGTTGTAAGGAATTTTAATTTGTATATGTAGGTCCACTTTGTCAAAGGAGAATATACGCGTAGGTTCATAGAACAAAAAGAGCATATACGTATGCACGCACTTTCACAAGAGGAAAAGCGCGTATGAGTTGAAAAATCAAGGAAATTCAAGAGCAAAGAATACCAAGGGTCAATACCATGGTATTAGCCCACAATATTGAGCAGAGTAATGTCTATTTGATCCTGTCCAAGAATACCACAGGTCCTAAGTGTTGTTTTGGTCCGAAGTATTAAGAAAGGCCAAAAACTATATAAGGAAGAGAAGATCAAAGGGCCAAGAGTGTGCAAGTGAAAAGGGTTTCTCAGGAATACTTCTATTTGAAGTATATTTTATGTTGCAGGGGCTATGATTATGATATGATCTAAAATATTTTGTGCACCTTGGATACAATGTTGGATCAGGATCATGAGACCTGAAATGACTTATCATTGTATGAACTGATATTGGTTAGGCTAGATCTGATTGCTTACACATGTTTTATTCTTTAAATATCATGATCTGGGTATGTCTGAAGTCTGGAATAGTAGCGAAGCTGTAAGTTAATATTTGTAGATATATATGCTAGTTCGCCTTAGTAAAGGTGCGTATACACCCAGGTTTGACTCTTCCAAGTAGTGTATGAAAAAAAATCTTGCTTTTTAGAAATAATTGATCTATCTAACAAGTTTTGTTGTTTTACTGTTGTTTGTCAATGAAGTCTTCTTAAATCTGAAAGTAAAACTGAGTGCATAAAGAGTTTGTGTTTGATTGATTGATTGATTAAGTGAGAAGGGTTATCGTTGTTGCTGACTATCTAGGTATCTATAAATTGACAGTAGATATTTAGAATATTACTGGTTGGTACATATCTGATTCAATTTTTTTTATGATTTAGTAGTTTTGAAGGTATACACAGGTTTTGTTAAAGGAAGTAGCGTGTACATGTAGGTTGGGTTCAGTAAAGTAGTGTATGCATTTTTTATGTATGATATTTGAGGTTGCAGCTGGTTCTTAATGATGATGCAAGTTTCTAGGTTCAACACAGTGTTCTGGTGACAGTGATCTGACTGTTCAGATTAATTGATTGTTGGTTGATGCAATTTAAGTTTCAAAGTTTTGATAGGTCTAGTGTGAAAATTTGATTAAACGAGGCCTTCATTTTGTATTGTTGTGTCAGGAGCATCCAGTCTGAAAATTAATGAAACATGGTCCCTGGAGGAAGAGAGAAGGTCGTAGCCTTCTATAGGTCGATGCCTATGTACTAGTAAACATATCAACTAGTACAAGAGCTAAGGGGTTGTAGCTCCCTTCCAATAGAAGCTGGAAAATGAGAGAAGGTTGTAGCCTTCTGCAGGTGGGTGCCTGCGTAATGGTATGAGTCTGCACCAGTACAATATTGTAAAAATATTTTCTTTATATTATAAGACAAAGACGACAAAGTAGGTAGTTTTTCTCCCGCATTGGGTTTCGACCTTAAATATTGGTGTTCATGCGTGTTGCTTATGAGTGATGGTTTATTATGTTATTACTGCACATAGTTACTGTATAATAAGTTACTGATGCATTGATTAAATATTAGCACATGATAGATTGACTAAATCATAAGTTCTCTACGTATACGTTGGTTTCTCTTATCAAAGTATCATGCATACGAAAGTTCACTTCACTGAAGTAGCATATATAAATCTGATTGGGAAATGAAAAATTATTCAATTGTAAATATTGATTCACTCCCCCTCTTAGTATTATTTCCAACATATTACAATGGGTATAAATCCATGGTTTTTATCCATGGTATCATGAGTTGGCCTTACTAGTTGCATCATTAATTTTCATGGGGAAAATATTGTTTTCCTGTTGTTTTCTTCCATTTATATATGCATAGTTCTTGCTAATCGAGGAATATTGTCTAAAATATTAAATAACTTTTCCACTGAGAAAGCTAGTTGTGACCGCCCTAGGTGCTTTACACCTAGCCCCATATCACCTTAGTGGTGATTATGGCATAAAAATGCTAACAACCCATTGGTCATTGCTCGCCATTGGATACTGAATGGTTAAAAATATCTCCAAATGGGTGCTCCAACGAACGAAAATGCCACTTTCATGTTTTTTGTCACTGATGGGAAATTCTTTTTCTACCAGTGATCGCTCACCACACATCACTCATTATCCATTAGCCATTTCTCACTATGGTGTGTACAAATCTCTATCTAAGCAATCCAATAGATAGGACCTTCACTTAAGAATGCTACACTGACATTAATTAGTTTGTCTTCCAACCTGGAACATGTCACCTATTGATTGCCAGCCAATTTTTCACAATATCATTCATAACATTTTTCATACTAGGTAGTTAGATGGGGGACCCAAAATCCACCTCATATGCCATATCATCCACACACTACATCTTCTTCAACCAATGATATCTCACCATGTGTCCTCCTACAAACATGTGCATACCATGTGTCACTTGCCAAATGTTAATTTGGCCACCCAAAAAGTCCAAATCCAAATTCATGTCACTCTCACAAGCTACCATGTCATCTTATTCATCCATGTAATTATGGATTCCACATTTGTTCCATGGCATTGCAACCTATCATCCTTGTAAACCATGTAGTCATCTTGCTACATGTGTTAGGATCATGCATTCTTGGGGTGTTTTGGTTTAAATCTTTGTTGATCTCAATTGATGTGTTGATGGTTGATGGCTCGATGGGATTTCAACCTGTAGGTATTAGCCTATGGACATTTTTGGATAGGGGTGGTGACCAATGGCTCTATCTTACCGACCTGCCGCTTGTTGGCTCTCCCTCCTAAGCTTGCCTTTGCATAATGACTCTAGATCAAGTGAAAATGATCTAATAGATTCCTATTCATTTACCACCAAGCTCCTTATGACTAGGCACTATGACCAAAAACTTGCCAATCACCACCTATTAGTTGTCAATTCTCCCTCCTGAGCTTATGATTTGTGCTTTCGGCATTTATCCAATGAGGGGCCCTCATGTCACATTCATCTAAGAAACCATTGGTATCGCAGGGGTGCTTCTTGGTTTTGGTATGGAGCAAGGGAAGGGGTGAAACCAATTGCATGATGCCACTTAATCTGTTGGTAAACCAAGATGGTTTTGACTGTGAGGGTTACTTGCCTGTTACTTTTCAGATAGACTTGGCCCCCCTCTTTTCGTCGATCTGCCCACTTATCTTAATTCGACGATGGAGATTTTTCATTTATCACTCATAGTGGTGTGTCCACTTTGGAACCAATTTTCCCATAAGTTTATGGGAGTTAGACAAAGTGCCATATATGTTGGAAAGGTCTCAGAAAGGGATATCAAACTAGATATATTTCATGATATTTTGAACATAGAAACATGAGGAAAAATGCTTGCAAATATAACTACCCAAAATGGCTTCATCCATGACAACAAGCAATGAGAATGGATACTTAAAGAAATAATGACATCAATAATCAACATTCTCCCCCTAAACTTGACACCAATGACAATGCATTCAATAGATTTTGGGAACAAAAGTTCAAGGAGCTAAGATTGAAGTTTAGTTCATATAGAAGGATTTCCTAGGGAATTATTCTTAAGAACTTAGAATGAGGGAAACTCCTAGGTATTTCAAATGAAGTGAGCCTTTTTAGAAGGTAAGGATTCTAATAATGTTATGTGGGTCCTAAAGAAAAATATGAGAGGCTTCCCATGTTTTATAATCATTCCCAAAGCAAGAAGAAAGGTATCAAGGATGGAATTAAGGAGGATTCCAAGGTAGATTGTGGTCCATCATGGGAAAGTCATCCAAAAATTTCATATGTGAGAGGGTTTCCTTGTTTGACACCATCACAAGGGTTAAAAGTGGAAAATGGAGATCCATTGGTTAAGAAAACAAAATAAAATGACAAGACCAAATGTTTGACATGTTGGATCTAGGATTGGCAGAATCAAAAGGTAGAAAGAATTTGATGAATAAAATCACAGTTAAGATTATCAAAATATTTAAATATATTAAGCTTAATTAACATACCTAGGTTTTTTTTCATTTTCAAGGAATTCATGGTCTCATGTCCACAATGGTTCCATCCAAAATTTGAAACTCCTCAATGTATCCAACTTTTTTATTTGAGGCAATTTGGTTAATGATGGGGTTTAATTTGTTAGAAATAATCTTGGAAATTATTTTATAGGTCACCTTACATAGTGAAATGGGTCTAAATTTTTCTAGAGAGAGGGCCCTTTCTTCCTTGAAACAAGGGTGAGGAAGATTGAGCTAAGGGCCTAAATAATTCCTTGCACTGCTTTGGATTTCTCCATTAACTTTCATACCTATGTGCTTATTAGTAACTTGAAATCCTAAAGTAAGTCTATTGTGAACCCATATCATCCTGGACTTTTTCCTAAAACCATCTCTATAACTATTTTCTCCATTTCATCTCTAATAATTTCTCGCATCAAACTAACACTTTAGTCCCCACTTAATAACTTGGGTGTATGTTTCAAAAATCACTCTATTGCTTCCTATATTCCTATGAGTGGTTCTAATATGAGATTGTGGTAGTATGATTTAAGTGCATCTACTATTTCCCCATAAGTCTTTTTTTTATTCCTGTAAGTAGATTGCAAGGAAAGTATTTTATTTATGTTCCATGTATTGACCATGGAGTTATGAAAGAACTTAAAGTTTATATCACCCTTTTTGAGTTAGCTTATTGTCAATTGTCACTTCCAAAATATGTCCTCTTGCTTCCCTCTATGTTTGATCTATTCCTTGAGGTTTTACTCATTCTAAATCAAGTATTCATTCCTTCCTTCTCCGATGATGGAGATTTGAACCTCCCACATTTGTTTTTTATAGGTCATTTTGTGATTGAAAGATGTTCCTAAAATATTTTTCATCTCGTGACCTTAGATTCATCTTCAAACTCTTCAATCTCTATTGAAAATTGTACATTGAAGTTCCTTTTGTTGTCTCACTCACCCTCCAATAGTGTTCTATATTTTCTTGAAAATTAGAATAATCCAACCATTATTTTGAACATTGAATCATTTGGGTCTAAGAGGTTTATGTTGTCCCATGAGAAGTAGAGTATCCAATGATTAGATCTTTCTCTTGAGACAATTTCTATGATCATAAATACCCTTGCAATTATTGGAGATTATGAGACAAGAAAACAATTTAATCTTA
>APFE030381428.1:25872-40469 GCA_000404065.3 Pinus taeda | reverse complement strand
AAAATATTAAATATTAATCATAAAAATTAAAATTATCGACTATATCTTCTTTTACCTCCTATATTTATCAACAACTTCCCCTAATCTTCATATATTAAAATAAGAATGGAAATAAGATAAATACGTTTCCACAATGTCTCCACAAATCCACAATAAGTTATAAAAAAAATCAAATATTAAACCATAAAAATAGGGAATATCTACAATATTTTCCCTTACCCCTCTTTTTATCTACAACTTCATCCTTATATTTATATATTAAAACATGAATTGAAATAAAACAAGACGGGCTGCGGGGCAGCTAGTCCCTGCCATATGCTGTTGTTAGAAGCATGCATCCGTAGAAATCTAGTTGTGGCTTGCTCGCTTGTGGGGCGAAAAGCTGGGTTTCAACAGACAGCCAACTGAACCAAAACCAGCTAACCATGACTGCCTCAGGCCCTAGCTAAGACTGTGTCTTTGGAACACAATGCTATGATTGTTCTGTGGTTTGCCACTACTTCTGCTGAGGCTAAAAAAAATGATGTAATTTTGTTACTTCACGTAATTATGCCATAGGCGTAAACTTAGCAGAATATTCTTGTTAGTATAGCGTTATCGACCATTGTCATTTAAAGAAGGGTAGTGAGAGGGCTGTTTTAATAAATATTTTATTAAATATTTGGGCAACGACGCTATGTGGTAGGTGCTCGTTGTACCATACGTTGAACATAATAGATGCAAACTGAATCGATGTGCAACGTGCCTTGTGATAGAGGTGCATGTGATATTCAGCTTACAGTCAAATTTCGTGTTAGGCAAGAAAGATCTATAATCAGAGAAAGGCATGGCATTGAACGTGACAGCGATTGTAACCCTTTTAGGTCTTGGCTCTCATCCCTGTCTCCAAACAGCCTTTCAAAAGTTTAGCCAGCATCCAAAGTTAAGCCAACATCCGTCAACTATAGTTATCCATTATGCCAAAGGCGTAAACTTAACAGAATATTCTTGTTAGTATAGCGTTATCGACCATTGTCATTTAAAGGAGGGTAGTGAGAGGGCTGTTTTAATAAATATTTGATTAAATATTTGGGCAACGATGCTACGTGGTAGGTGCTCGTTGTACCATACGTTGAACATAATAGATGCGAACTGAATCGAAGTGCAACGTGCCTTGTGATAGAGGTGCATGTGATATTCAGCTTACAATCAAATTTCGTGTTAGGCAAGAAAGATCTATAATCAGAGAAAGGCATGGCATTGAACGTGACAGCGATTGTAACCCTCCTTTCGAAAGTTAAGCCAGCATCCAAAGTTAAGCCAGCATCCGTCGACTATAGTTATCCATCCGCAAGGAGCTTAACCAGCAAGCCCCACGACGGAGAGCAAACTAGCTTAACCAGCATCTCCTCGTGCTATCCCGAACCAGGTCTTTTGGAAATAACTTCGGCCCTCATAAACGTCTACTATACCTTGCCGAAATCAAGCTTCAGCCTTGAGAACCGTCTGTTATACTTTGCCAAAATTAGCTTCGACCCTCATAACCGTCTGCTATACCTTGCCGAAATCAAGCTTCGGCCTTCAGAACCGTCTGTTATACTTTCCCGAAATTAGCTTCGGCCCTCAAAACCGTCTGTTATAACTTGCTGCAAATCTTTTCAAAGAATTCTAATGATATTTTGCTGCAAATCTTTTCGAAAGATTATACTGATAGTTTCTGCCTTTAATGACATTTGTGCTTTCTATAAATCGTTTTGAAAAATAGTTTCGGCCCTCATAACCCGCTATTATAACTTGCTGCAAATATTTTCAAAGATTTCTAATGATTAGTTTCTGCCTTCATATCCTTCTGTTATATCTTGCTGCAAAATTTATCTAAGAATTGACATACTCGTGCCGGACCGGACAGAAATTGATACATGGATCAAGGTTCTAGATTTTGGGTCTGAGCATCAATCGTCGAACCTGGCAGATGGCAAGAAAACGGGATTCATAGGGATGCGGTAAAGGCAGAGTGAATGCCGTCTTGCGACTAGTGCAAAAAGACGGGCCGCAGACGGGCCGCTCTCAGCCAAGCAGGTTGCGTTTCCACTGAACATTCTCTTCAATTTTTTTTTAGATTTAGAATATTTCATGAAAATGGCTTAGCAAAACAATGTGCAAAAATAACGGCTAAAGATTTTTACGAAAATGCTATTTTCTTGAACATCTTTTGCGGACCTGTAAATTTTGTCAAATTCATGCCTTGCGATCTTGTTCATCTACTGCAAATATGCTAGAAATGCAAAAGAAAATTTTCAAAGATGTGCTAAATATCGTTAGAAATGCAAAAAGAGTTCTTCAAAGATGTGCTAAATATTGTTAGACTTTGCCTGGAAATAGAAAAGTTCTACTTCAATAATGTGAAAGCTTATACTGCTGATCAAAACGATGTAGTATAAATCTAATTGCTTGCTTGCGAAAATATTTACTGCATGTATACTCAAAGACTGGGTGGCATAAAAATGCAGAAAAGTTTCTGCCATGATGCTTGCGTGGAAAGATTTCCCAAGGGGAGTGGAAACGATGTAAAGAAAGCAACAAAGCAGCTCAGGACGTGCTTGGCTTGGAGGGACGCGCAATCTGCAAATGTTGTTGGAAGACAGGTACTCAATGCCTGCAGCAACATAAGAATGCATCTGCGAAAAAAGCCTACAAAAAAGCGCTGAGAACTATGAAGAAGACCGAGACTTGTGCCTGGACAGTAGAGCAGGAAGGAGACCGAGAATCTCCTTAGACAGTGACAGTCCAAAGAAGGAGACCTGTGACAATACAGTGAGACGTAGACAGGTACTCAATGCCTGCAGCAACAGAAGAATGCCTCTGCATCAGCTTGCCATCAACTTGCAGGCATGGCAGACTCCCACGTAGGTCGGAAGCTTTCCTCTTATTCAAGCATTCAAGCTCTCCTCTTATCAGGATGCCATCACCGCCCCTATGCTCGACAGCACGTATGCTCGACACTAGCTGCCAACTTCAACCATGGGCACCTCAACAACAACATGCATGCACACTTGCGAACTTGCTTTAGCTTATATCCATTATATCCATGATAGCATTTAATATTTGTTAAATTGTGAAACTAATTCTAGCATTAGTTTACACAGTGAAACATGTTTCCGAAATACATCTCCAAATCAGTTTATATAATATGCTTTTGGCCTCTCCGCCTTGGGAAGAGGCCAAATAACATGATGAAAGGATATGTGAATAAAAAGTTTAGTTATAAGTGATGGCAGGGTGTAATAAGCAGGTCAAATTAATTAGTTAACATCGCTAACTGATTACTATAGTCCCTGGCCATTGCCAGATGGCAGGGACTAATAAATGCATGTCCACGATGGCTTCCCAGATCCACAATAAGCTATATAGATCAAACATGACTCCTAAATCTTAGTAATGGGTAATCCCAAAGCAAAAATACCATACAATATATATTGAACTTTTAAATAATCTTCATAAAATGTTCTTTAATAAAACTATAAACATTTTTATAATATGTTGAACCATAAAATAATATCTAACATCTATAAAATTGGGAAATTGGGAGTAGGAGCTTCTAGACTTTTTGGAACATTTAATAAAACTATAAACATTTTTATAATATCTTCCACCATAAAATAATATCATATCTATAAAATTGGGAGTAGGAGCTTCTAGACTTTTTGGGAGTAGGAGCTTCTAGACTTTTTGTGTGGGAATGAATAAACAACCTTGTCCTTACCATATTAGAAAAAACCATGTGCCTTATATAATATGCTTACCATATTACAAGGTTGCCTTGTATAGCATGTTACTTGCATTCTATTTTATTTAGAAGATGGATCACACCACATAGTTCGTGCTTAGTTTGTACTCCATTAGTTAGTAGAGCTAATTTTTTTATTATAAATTATTTATTTATTAGAATTATCAAAATTATATATATTATGAGTTTTATCTAAATTGTATTTTTTTAATATATTTATAAAATAATAATAATATAAAATATTTAAAGGAAATTTTATAAATAATTTATTGAATGCTTGTTTACATTATTAATTAAATTTTGATAAGAGTTGTGAGAGTAGATTAGTGTATTTCACTTTGAGAGGATTTGAACTGAATATTTATTCACATGTAACTAAATAAATGAGTTGATCTCTTGAGTTATAATGTTTGAAATATTATCATCTTACTATTAAGCACTTAGTAGAGAGTGAGTTTGGTGATAACTTGCCAAAGCCATTAAACATGGAACTTACATGTGTTGTTAAATAGACTTAATGACTCCCCTATTTGTTACTAAGACAAATCTTATTGAGATTTAAATCAAGATGAGAAGGAAAAATTCCATCTTCCTTTCTTGTTTGCACATTAACACCCTCCACCCCCACCCTCATAATGCACATTAACACCCTCCACCCCACCCTCACCCTCACCCTCACCCTCACCCTCATCCTCATATACCACATTCTTATGTGTTATTTTTTTCCCAAGGAAAATCTTGTAAAGAAACACCAAAAAGATGCTTCCTTACAACCTTGAATGGTATTCTTAATACACTCATTGTCATAGACTAGTGGGATGATATTCTATTATAATTTATTTAATCATAGTACAGGACATGATTGAGGTTGCACAATTTAACCATCTTTCACACATTAAAAAACAATGTAGTCTCAATTTTCATATAATATAAATATTTATATTTGACAATAATGTTGGCCACTTTGATTTTAATTCTAGCCAATTTAATTGGATATGATTTACAAACTATCATATTATACTAAGGATTTTTTAATAATATTACTATATAATTCATTTGTAGACTATCATATTATATTAAAGATTTTTTTTGATAATTATTTCTATATAATATTTTCAACAATAATAATTATTATTTTTTATTATTATTTTCTTAATAATAACATAAAACCTATATATATATATATATATATATTCATATTCTAAACCTAAAAAATAAAACATTAATACAATTATCTACGGTACAACCACACCTATATATATGATCTAAAACGTAATTGAAGCAAGGATAAACTTAGGCCTAAATTTAGTATATTTCCATATCAGGTTTTATCAGGTTTTATGATAAGTAGCTTGGAAAAGGAGTATTAGTCTTAGTTTTTCATTTGTTCAAATCTTAAAGATGTGTGATTTCCCACAATGTTTATAAAAATATAGATTACTTGTTATATAAGTGAAGAAGTATGCGTTATTTTGTTTATTATTACATGTTAAAGTAATTAAAAAAAAAATCAAACCTACACATTAGAGCAGAGGAGGACACTCATCCAACACTATTTTAGAGATAGATTTTGCCTTGGGATTGGATGTGTATATAATTCATAAAACCATATATTAATGATTTGATTTTGTTTATTTAATGGTATATATATTAATTTGTTTGAGTATTAAATGTGAAATGATGAGTGGCCATTTTTATTAGTTTTTTGTAAATTTTATTTTTTGTTTGTTTGGTAGGTAATGTGAATTTTGAGATAATTGGCCTGTCTAATATGTGGTTTGAGTGGTTGTAAGTCAAAAGTATCTAAACCATCACATTCTAAGATTATACCTGGCATTGGCTACACCAATCTTTAGTATGACTGGATTTTTGCCCACATAATTTCGAACCAATAACATTTACACCATAAAACACATTATTATTATCTACTCTATATTTCATGAGCTTTATAAACTCTATTACTATTCTAGAGATTATAATTTAACTTATTGATATTTATATATTATCTTAAATATACCACATTTATATTTTAAAAGTTATGGTTTATTGGGACTTACATATTACCTCAAACCTACCAAATTTATAATTTATTTATTTATTTTTATAAGAAAAGAGGCTTTTGTGGATTAAATTTATAATTTTTTATTTATTTATTTTTAAAGAAAAGAGGGTTTTGTGGATTATTTTTCTATTATATTTTTTTTTGTAAAGCTTGGCAAGACTTTCTATTTTTTTATATATAAAAGACATGTTTACACCACATGAATAATATAGGTGGCCTCAACTTGCCCAATAGGAAACCAAGTCTATTGGCCCTATCCTCGTTATAAGCCATCCAAAAATAATATAGTTTCAGGGGATCAACCCAAGCTATATATGTATCTATATTATGATAAGAGTCTGAGTTTCTATCTATCATAAGTATACATCAGTAAAAAGTAAATGTTGTTTGCAAGAAACCAAAAAACATTCTAGAACCTGTCTATTCCTTATGATCTTTTGAGGCTGAGTCCATTGGAGCCGGGTCTTCGGCTGAGTCTCCTGGTGCATCCACCAACTCGATAATACAAGGGATATCCCTTTGAATACGATCTAGGTAGATGTCCTGCTTGCACAATTGGAATTGAATGGTCTACAGGTCTTTCTTATAGCTTGGCATGTCCTGGAGGGTCATGGCCATCCCCATTGATAGTTTCTCCATGGCCTTCCCCAGAAGGCTCTTCATGAGCCAGTACAAGTATAGAGTCTGCTTTAACTACATGAGTCTACCCCTAGTATTCCCTAAATCTGGGATTACCTCACGCTAGGTCTCCATTTCCTCTTCAGAGTTTGCCTCCTTCTTTATCTGTTCCTCCCAATCTTCTAAAATCTTGTGGATGCCTACATCCGTTCCTACCCTATACGTTGTTGTCGCTTCGCTAATGAGTCATTCTACCGACTTCCTCCCACGCTTGGGCTCCGAGGTGCTCGAGTCCACTGCTCTAGGTAGCTCCCTCCCCTTTCTGCTTCGTCCTCTTCCACGAGCTGGTCTAGCCATATCTTCTGATGTGCGAGCCTGTTCACACACGATTCACATTAGTTCACGAGTATATGTTCTAGCCATTCTAGATTGTTGCTTCTTCCCCTCCCCTCACATTTCAAGTCGCACTTGCATCTGCCTCAATGCCCCTCTGCCCAAAGATGTGACGCCTCTCCTCTGCCTGAATTATCAGTGCCACTCACCAGCCAAGCATTAGCCTCTCCACATTTCTAGTGTTGGTGTATCTCTCCTCTGCTCCCCAAGGTGATGACCTGGTGCTCGACTCGAATTATGCTTACGATACTCACCGCTAGCCCATCGAGCCAAGTTACCACCACTCATATTCTCATAACCTTCCCTTGCCCCTCTATCCTATGTAGCTTCCATTCCTCACTGCCACTCCCAATTTCCTTCCCTTGCTCATACTTATCTACATTCTCCCCTCCCTCCCTAGTAATCCTGCTATCCTGCTTAATTGCAAGTGGTTTCTCAAGGTCCCAACCTCTATTATCTCTCTTAGTGTCAGTTTTTGGTTCGGACCCAATTCCCTTCCCTCCCGTCAAGCAGAGGTCTCTCCCGTCTTTTCCCAAATTCCCCTCCCTAGTCTGTTCTCTCATCCCCATGCCATGGAATAGCATAGAAAGCATTGCATAAGATGTGTAAGGCCAGTTAACATACCCAGAGCCGATGCGTAGAGGTCTTTGCTAGTCTCTTCCCTAGTATGTTGCATCTTTTCTCCATCTTCTTGTAACAACTATGCTCTTCCCACCACCCTGCCTTCCTTCATAATCTGCTCCCTTTGTTCTATGCCCCATCACCCCTCTTGTCGTGTCCTTCTCACCTCCGTCACTACCCTGGCACTGGCTGCCACTTCTCCATTTCCCTCTATCCATTGTCATGTGGGAGGCCACCGCACCCATCGCCATGAGCATGTGGGATGCAGTGGATAGCACCCGTCCCTTAGTTGGCTTGGAAAACATCATAGACAAATGTACTCAGGCACACACACTAATCGGGGTATTTTTCTAATATATTAATATGAAAGAAAAAAAAAATTTAACATGTAGATGAAAATGTTATATGGACATAATATTCATAAAAAAAGTCACATTCAAATTTTTTAATTTCGATAACATTTGAGAAGGAAGGTTGTGATTTAATATTTGTTGGTTAGGTACATAGAAAAAATTAAAAATGTTTTTTTAAGGAATTTTTTAATTTCAATAACATTTGAGAAGGAAGGTTGTGATTTAATATGTGTTTCTTAGGTACATGAGAAAAAATTAAATATGTTTTATTTAAATAATTTAATTCACAGGCACTCTATCTTATGAAACTCAAACTATATATCACTCACATGAATCAAAATTGGTTTAGGTAATGAATTTGACTTATGAATATTAAAGTTGATGTTGATTTGATTATTATCCAAGTCATCAAATTAAAGCTACCGTTATTGAAATCAACTTACAAAATCCAAATCCCTAAACTCAAATGACAAATATGGTAGTAACCTATGTAAGAAAGAAGTTGATTTACAATTATAAAATGAAGCATCAATAATGAACATAAAGAAAAAAGATTATGTTCATTCACTTAGGCAAAAGACAAAGGTGTAAGAATGGGAGGCCCAAGAGATGAAGGTGTAGGTGAGAGGAAACACAATAATTAGATGTGAGTAGTGGAAATGTACATACGCATGATGATTAGCATATGAACATGTGAAGAAGTAATATGTGAAGAGTATTGCTTTTGGTTGCCGCACAACCAACCTCCTAATCCTTCAATAAGGTCATGGGTCGTGGGGCATCACATTTTCTCAAACCCATTCCTTTAAATATTAATTAATGATATGGGGTATCATATTTTGTCCTTGTTTCTTTTGTTCTTTGATAACACAACAATTAGTTTTGATTTCATTTGTTTTGATTTTATGAGCATTCGAGAGACCCAATTTCTTTAGGGAATATCTCCAAAATTGTATTGAATCAAGATTTGAAACTTCTAGCATAGGTACTTTGAGATACATTCTTTATCTCCTACAAGTTTCAGGCTTTGAAACCTCAAAGAAATAAAGTTATAGTGAAAATGACATGTTGACATGTTTGAAGCCTAATCTTAGGATCATTCAATATACATGTCTTCCTCAGAGCATATCTCCAAAATTATAGTGAACCAAGATATAAATATTTAACCAAATTTTCAAGATTATTTCCCTTACTTGTGGTTTAAGCTTCAATTTTTGAAACCTCTTAGAAGAAAAGTTATAGTGAAAATGTCATGATGACATGTTTGAAGAAGCATTGAGGGAGACTAACTTCCTCGGATCATATAGCCGAAAATATAGCAAACCAAAATCTAAAAATTGAACCATAAGTTCAACAAGATTTCCCCTCCTTATCTTCCAAATTTCAGCCTATGAAACCTCTCAAGAAAAAAAGTAGAAAATTCCAAGATGACTTATTTACCCCATAAATGACATTTTGGCTTCCACCTTTAAACTCCAAGAATGACCCCACAATCCTTCCTTAGATTATTTTTCACACGTCAAATGTCTTTAAAGCAAAGGGAAAATTTGGGACTTATAGCCTATAGAGAAAATTAAAGGAAAAGCAACATGCACTTAACAAGGAAGGTATGCATCCACACAATCAACCCATGAATTTGAAAATTTATTTATATGATCTCTACCAGGAAGAAGAGATTGCCCAAATCAATTAAATTAGTTTAGTCAGAGGTTAAGAAAATAATTAACAGGTTTACCAACAATAAAATTCATATCCTTCACATGTTTATTTTTCATTAACAGATCTAATTAAAGAAAAAGATAACTTTCCAAGAATAAACAATTTCAACTATTACAATTTCATACATATATTGTTGCAATAATCAATTTCGTTTATCAAGCATAGAAGTACTTATATAGTTATGAAAAAGTAAATCTTGAACTGAAGAAGGGTGAGTCAGTCTCAACCTAACCATATGCAAGACTGCATTGTAGTCTTTCTCGAATGAAGCCGCCCCTGAGCCAAATTCTTGACGCCTTAATAGAAAACTAAAGTGAGGTATTTAGCACACAATTTTTAGACTATATAAGAAGGCCACTCTCGTTCAAAGATAAGAAAAACTCAGTGTTTAGCCTTTATATCTTTGACTATACTCATAAAAATTCACAAAAGTATCATGTAGGTTTGTACAAGACAAGGGATTTCTTCTTTGATCTAACCATCCCCTCAGCCATCCCCTCTTTAATGTTCTATGTGCCACACACAAATAGGACCATTCCTAGTCCTCAGACCCATCTAGTCTAGAGAAAAAGTGTTACAAAACATTCACTTCTTGTCACATAAGTTGTCACTCACAAATCTTAACCAATCACAAGGTCTGAACCTATCTGGGTTATGCCACCAACTCTCTCACCAATTCAAATTTTTGAGTGAAAAGGAAAAGAATGAGAGACAAAATGGAATAAGCTGAAAATCTAAAGGAAGAAGAACCCTTTGAATGATCCTCCCTCTTGTTTTTAAAATTACACCTTGACCCTTCGTCTTCCCAGCCTCTTGCTAGAAGCTTCTTGGGAAGATCAACCGTCTCATCAAAACCGAAAATTAAATCAAGACAATTTTTCCTTTGAAGGAATCATAATCTACTAGCTATTGCTCTTCCTTCAACTCTAGATTTTTTTTTTTAATAATTAAAATAATAATTACATCATGTCATATACTTTTAACTAATAACATCAATTCTGGTACCCTAGCATTATAATTTCTCAATTACATCACAAAATTGGGAAAAAAAAAAGGGGTATCAAAATCCCCTCCCCCTTTATGGAACATCGTCCTCAGTGTTCTATTATTATGCATAAAAACAAGTAAGGATATGCCACTCTCCTGGAATCCTCAAATTCCCCAGTGGCTTCTTTTGCTCCATAGTGCTTCCACTGTACTTTAACCTGCACAAAGGTTCAATTACAAATCAATGTACCTTTCCTACATAGTATGCATTTTTGTTTTGGTTTGAACTCTCCTTCAGGTTCAACCTGGATCACAACCCATAAATAACATGATTTGGATCATAAACATAATTTTAAACCAAATATACATGAAATACATCATGATATTTAATGTTTGGAGGTAAGGGAAGCTTGTAAGCCACTGTCCTAACTCTTTCCAGAATCTCAAATGGTCCACAACAATGAGGTGCTAATTTTACATAAGTTCCCATTCTTAAGGAAATTATTTTTGTCTTAAACTGGAGATACAAATGATATCCAACTTTGAACTCTTTGTGAAGTTTTTTCTTGTCTACATATCTCTTCTAACGATCTTGGGTTGTCTTCAACTTGTGTTTGATCAATAAAGGTTATTTCCCCATCTCTTGTAACATATCAGGTCCAAGAGTAGCTCTATCAACTGGATGATCCCAACTAATGGGTCTATGATATTTCCAGTCATACATTTCTTCAAAGGGACTCATCTTCAATGACTATTGATAGTCATTATTACAAGAAAACTATAATAATGACAAATAGTAATCCAATTTAGTTGGTCTTATCATTACACACATACAGAGCATGTCTTCTAAAATAATTTTTTCCCTTATATTTCTCCATCTATCTAAGGATGGTAAGCTAAACGTAATGTTCTTTTTTCCCAATTCCTTAAAAAAAGCTTTCCAAAATATTGAAGTAAATTTAGCATCTCTATCATACACAATTACCTTTGACATGCCATGCAACCTGAAGATTTTGTTTCAAGAATATTTCAACAATATAAATTGCTTTGTGAGAGGACTTCACTAGAATAAAATGAGTTGCTTTGCTTAAGTTTTCCACCACAACCATGATAGAATCATGTTTTTTACTTGTATTGGGTAGTTAGGTGATAAAATATATGGTTATAGTCTCCCATTTCCACCTCTAAATTAGATGATGTTGCAAAAAAATTGTTGGATGCTTATGTCCATCCTTAACTTTCTAACATTCTAAGCATCTAGAAATATACTCAGCTATCTCGGGCATCTTAAACATGGTTTTTTATGCAATTAATCCATGATTAACTTCTTTACTTCCTTGGAATTTGACACATAAAATTTGTTGTTATATAACTGTTATCACTTAAAAGTCTTCCCTAGAATTTATAAAAGAAGGAATAATCTGAGGTAACCACAAATCTAATCTTTTAGACTCAGGTTTTAGCCAACCTAAGTCCAGAGAGGGATCTCTCTTTATAATTTAACTTGGTTTTGAGTAGTATTTCAGGCTAGTTATTAGTGCTCAGGATGTTTTGTATTGATTGGGTGGTAGAATTAATAAAACAGATGGGCAGAACAAGTATTCAGGCCATTGAGCTATGGATTCAATCAAAGAGTGGCTTAACTGGATCAAATCAATCACTAAAGTAAGAGTTCACAAGGCAGGCTAGCACAACAAAAAGCAAATCTGCAGGTTCAAATGGATGAGGTAGTTCTAACCAGGGCAAAGGGCAATGAAGAATCCTTAATCGGGATTAAGATGAAGAAAAGAAGGATGATAAATAAAAAAGGGAAACTAAGAATCCTTTACTATGGACCAAAGAGCGTGGGGGGGAACTACATAAGTAAGGGAGCAACTAAGAATTCCCAGACCAAGATAGTTTAGCAGAAAATGTATAGAAAGTTAACAGTTAAAACATAGAGCATTTAAGCTAATTCTGAGATATCATTCCTTATTTACTTTCCAGATTTTCATAAGAGACACATGTGAATATTTATAACATGACAAGAAAACAATATTTAAACATGAAGAGATAATACTTATTTGGTTCCAACTATGCACAAGAATCCAGTGAAATGTCCTTAGCTTTATTTCATGATCCAGCAAAACCAATCCAGTCTTGAATATGTTAGGTCCCTATAATACTAGCCATTACCCCATTACTATTGTAATTGTATCCCTTATTAATATTGTTGTGCCCCTATTGTCCCCATATTGTTATTACTATGCCCCATAGAATCCCTCTATTGTTATTTTTGTGGCTTATATTATTATTGTTAGGTCGACTGGGTTATATTGTGACTCCTTAGACTCCTATATATAGAAAGGAGGTTTTTTCATTTCAATCATCCAATAATTGTTCATTTATGTAATGTAAAGGAGGTTTCTTCCTCGAAGAGGCTCAATTCTAAGGCGTTGATCTCTCTTTTCTATCTTTTTATGAGCTGGTTTAATAACATTTGGTATCAGAGCTTTGGATTCCGGGGCTTCACTGCTCCAAATAGGCCATCACGGCATTTTCACTATAACTTTTTTCTACGACGTTTCAGAAGCTAAAAAAAAAAAATCCATTTGAGACGAATTCATGCTGAACCTCGGGTCCAAATTTCAAAGCTTTTCGCACTATATTGGCACAGATATGATCTGAGGAAGTTGGTCTTTTTGTAGACTCCTAAATTACATTCAAAACAGGTGACCTGGGGAAAATCATCATAACTTTCTCTCTTAGCATCAGATTGAAATTTCATAAGAAGGTACAAAAAGAGGACGAACTATAGTTTCTTATATATATTTTCTGGAGCCAAAGGTAGAAAAAGTGACTCGTGGCACGTTGTACAAATTTTCTCTACTGAACTAGTATATAATCATGTCACTATGGGAGAATTGGCATAACTCTTCCCTAGAGAACCCAATTTGGATTAGACTGGTGGAATTAGAAAGAGGACGCATAGGGCTACTGCAGATCGAAATTTTAGATCTGAATGATGTGAAATTACAGAGATACATCAGATTCAATATCAAGCTCCTACAAAGTGAAAAAGGGTGTGTAGTTTTTTTTAATTTTTTTAATAAGCTTGGTTTGAAAAATTAGTTTGAAGGAATTCAAAGGGCATAGTAAAGCATTATTATCGGTAATTGATGCCCCAAGGAAGGAAAATGCAAAAACCTAGTAAGCAACCTGAAAGCTCTAGCATGACTCATGAAGAAAAGGAAGAAATGCAACCTGATATATCAAAATTACGAGACCAAGTGCAACAAATGTCACTTGCACAAAAAACAACAGAATCTAAGATGGATGGTTTAAAGAAAGATGTAGAAGCTAAGATGGATGGTTTAAAGAAAGGCATAGAAGCTAAGATGGATTTTTTAAACAAAGGTGTAGAAACTAAGATGAATGACGTGGAAGATAAGATGGACGATTTGAAGACAGGCATGGAAGATTTGAAGACAGATTTGACAAAGTTTCTACAAGAAATGCTTACTAATGGTGAAACGGTAGTAAAAGAAACTCATGATGAGAACAAAAGAAATGTTAATCATGATTTCATAGACTCTAATGTTGGATCGAAGACCCACCATATTCTAAAAATCGATATGAGGAAGTATGATGGCAAGGATCCCGCAACATGGATATTACAGATGGAGCAATTTTTCGATCTCAATAATGTGTAAAACACACAAAAGGTACATATTGCAACTTTATATTTGGAACCAAATCAGTTTGTATGGTATCAATGGCTTTGCTCTTGTAAACAAATTATCACTTGGGCAATTTTTATGGAAGAATTGATAGCACATTATGAGGATACAAAAAGCAATAATTTTTTAGGCCAATTGATAAGTCTCAAACAACAGGGTTCAATAATGGAGCACATTGAGGAGTTCCAAAAATTGAACATAAGGGTAAAAAATATTCCAGAGGAGCAAAGGATTGATGTGTTCATAGGGACTTTAAAGGATAATATCCAACATGATGGTCGCCTTTGGGAACTTGATTCATTAGAGAAGGCATTCAAGTTAGCAAGAAAAATGGAAAGCAAAATTATGGCAACCAGGAA
>APFE030381428.1:519-16012 GCA_000404065.3 Pinus taeda | reverse complement strand
TTGATTTTTTTTTTTTTTTTTAAATATGGAAAACATTTGCAGAAAGCAAATGTATGTACATATTATAGATTTGACCTCAACCATTCAAAAATTATGACTCCTATTGGTATAGGAACATAACAATAACAATGGTCCATCGATTGTTAGTTGATATCCCACATAGCTCGAGCCTTCTTTTCCTTATTGCAAACATTCCTAAATTTGATAATTTTGTTTATGTTGTAAGGTATCTTTTATTGTAGATTTCAAGTTAGTTCAATGGAGCTAACTGTTGCAATTAAATTATCTTGCAAACTTCAACTCAAAGCATCTTCCAAATCATTTTCCTTGATTTTGATGCGCCTAATTTCAATTTCAAATTCATTAACAAATGCTAGCCACCTAGATTTCCTAAAATTTAAGTGAGGTTGGTCAAATAAATACTTTATTGCATTGTGATCTGACATCAAAATAAGTATACTTCCAAGTAGATAATGTCATCACATTTCATACAATGCCTTCCAGATCTAAATCATGAGTAATTTAGTTCCTCTCATTTTCATTCAATTTATGGGACTCATAACATATAACATATCCATGTTTCATGAGAACTCCACTGGTTCCTTCCTTGCAAGCATCATTGCATACTAAGAATTGTTTGCTTGGGTCTAGAATTCTTAACATAGGTGCATTGGTAAGTATTTCAATTGCTGAAATTTTTTCACATTCCTTGGACCAAACAAAATCCACCCCCTCTCTCTACGATGAAGTAATTGGATGATGAATTTGAGAGAATCCTTTGATAAATCTATGTTAGTAACCAACAACATAATACTCTCGGTGAATCAATTTTCAAAAAAGACTAATTATTTTATAAGTTTGACATGTGGCTGAAAAGCTAAAAAGTGAAAAGTAAATATCTATATATGTTAATAAAAATGAAATTTATTTACTTATTATTATTATTTGGAAATACAAGAGGAGCCACCACGTGAGAGGTTAGACTCCTAATGGCCAAGGAATAGTTAGAATCAATTATTGTCCAAGAAGCGACAGAAAAACACAAACAAAGTTAAAATCCTCCATATTTTTTCCAAGAGAGGGGTGACCCTGTTTTTTTTTATTTGAACACAAAAAAAGCTAAAATGAATGGAGATAAATGTCATGGGTGGAACATGCATGAAAGAGACTATGGGAGATAAAGGTAGTCTGAATTAAAAGAAACAAGGTGTCAGTGGGAGATAAAGATTGGACCTGTACCCAGAACTAGTAGGACGTCACTTGGGTTGAGGTGGTGTAAAGTTTTGAAGGATATCATATTTGTTTCCTTGTAGGAAAGAAGCCTATATCTCAGGGAGAACTACTAAAACTATAGTCGAATGACAAGAGGAACGTGGCATCTTATATTGCATTTCCAGGAATTGTAGATAATTATTTGATTAGAATCTGGTACTAAATATGTTAAGTTTCAGGGTCAGTAAGGAAAATCATGAGAATGTATAAGGAAATATTTTGTTATGAGCATGTGTTCCAGCTGTGTATAGTAATGAGTCAGGTTTTGTTGTTACTATTAATGGTTTCTCTGGAAAATGTTTATTTGTGTATTGAATAGTGCATGAAGTATGGGGAAATGATGTGAAAAATACTTAAGGTCGATCTCTAAAATTTCAAACCCTATATGTCTCTCTGACTGTGGGAATGCAAGTGAGGGAACTTAGGACCAAGACCCAACACTAATTCCTAATTGCATAGAGAGAGTAAATGAGTAATTAACATAAAAATTAGGAAAGGGAAAGGGGTTGATTGAATTAGATGTTAACCCCGACAACATGAAATGTATGCATGTGTATAGGCAACCTTATAGTGATAGAACCCATAACAGTGTGTGTGTGTGTGGACACAAACCATGTATTATAAAAATGTTGCAGAATAGTACACTATAAGTAAAGTGGACAAAAGGCACGAGATAAGGTTAGCATGCCAATAGGAAGGCAACAAGAAATAATTCGTAGCTGACATGTGATTACATGCAATCCTTGCTTCTTTTCGTAGTGACTCTATGAAAACCTTGTGTAGAAACCCATGACAGGATTTTACAAGGTTCCCTGCCATATAGTCTTATTGATAATATAAACCCTAGATGTATTATTTGTACAAGCATATTACTATAGTCAAACATTGAAAAATAATTTACGAGGAATTAGCATAACTGAATCCTTTTACATGAAAAGAGTAATTTAAAATAAATATAATGCATATAAACATACCAAGAAAATATAATTCCTATTATTCATAATGAAAAAATAAACTGCTCATAGTAAAATTATGAGACAAAGGAAATTTACTTCATTATTCCATGGTCAATTCCAAAAACAAGTTTTTCATCCAACATAAAGAGAACTTGTATGCATTGATTCCCATAACTATTTCACTACATGAGTTTAGTCTTGTGCCCTATCCTTAAACAAAATTCTTCAAAATAATGTACATAACAAATAAAAACCCTTAGTGATTCAAATATTCCTTCCTTAAGAACCTATAAAAAGGAATTAAGCTCAACTTGACAAAGCACGGGCATATTTGGTCAAACAACTCTAAGACCTATGAAAGGCATGAAGCTAGAGGGAATGAGTACCTTGAGGTCACCATCAAGGTAATGATTGAATCCTTTAATGTGCCTCTCCCATTAATATTCCAAGAATGGATTAGGGACTAACTTGCAAAATAAGTACCCTTATTTAGACACCAGAACTATGAAAAAGTTGGTAAATAATAACTCCAAATAATTTTTTATAGAAGACCCTAGCACTCACCATCAAAGGGTAGGAAAAAATCCTTGACCTTGTAGAAACCAAATGGGATTAGTTTTTTTCCTAGAAACGTGTTAAAGAAATAATGAAACCTCTTGGCAAATACCAAAACAAAGGTTTTAAAAGAAATTTGTTGGCCAAAGTGTGGTTTACCTCAGGAAGCCATGTGAGGGGAGGGTGAATTTGGACACCATGGAAAAACCCATTCATCGTTGTTGAGACCATGGGAAGGGATTCCACATTTATTTTCAAAGATAAAGACAAATTGAAATAATAAGATAACGCAATGTCAAACTCGTGCAGGAAAATAATTATAACTTAAGGAAATAACAGTGAGTGAAATGAACAAAATGTAAGGCTAGTATCCAACCCAGCAAGGAACCCTGCCTTTTTTGGAATTTATAAGCATAATAACCCTTTAACGAACTTTAATATGAAACCAAATTCACTAAGTAGCTCTACAAACAGAAGGTATACCTTACTGTTCCAATTTCCTCCATGGTTTTAGAGCTCCTCTCTAAAAACTGGAAACATGCAAATGGTGCAACCAACAAACAAGCAAGGGGTAGCCACATACCCTTATGAGGTCAAAATAAATCTCCAATGTTGATGATTTGGATTAGATCACCATCGTTCAAAGTTTAGGTTCACATGACTAGGGTGTGGTCTAGATTGAGGCCTCCCACTATGTAACCACATCACGTGGATGGTGATATAGTTGTAACCATTCACGTTTAGTGCAAGGTGCCACATAAAACATCCTTTACATATAACCTTAATAAATTGAACATATATGATGCTCTAAGGTAGAATCATAATAATTTATATGTGTTATATGTTCTACATAGAGTGGAAGGGACTTATAAAAGTCATGTGTTATGAATAGACTTGTTCAGGTCGTTGACATAGCATGTTCACGACCATTAAATTAACCAAAAAGAATGTCTTGAATGATAAGTGAGAATTGAGAAATATTCAAGAGGATACAAGCACCATAACCAATCCCAACATAAGAAACAAGTAATATGTCGAGAATGAAAAATAAAACAATGCTTCAGATATAAAGTAAAAACTGAAAATGGTAATTGGAATGATTTTCCATTCAAATGTTATTAATGGAATAGTCTAGCTGCTAGTAGCAAGGATGATGTATGTATGTATATAGAAATAAGTAATATGTTGAGAAGGAAAAATAAAACAATGCTTCATTATGTAAAGTAAAAACTAAAATGGTAATTGGAATGATTTTCCATTCAAATGTTATTAATGGAATAACCCAACTCCTAGTAGCAAGGATTATCTATATATATATTATTGGGTAACTAATGAATGTTACTTGGGTGAATTTAGAGACATGTTACATATGGTATGATAGCAATAGGTTGCAACACTATGACTTATGAGCTTGATCACGATTATGTTTAACTAAATGAATTCCCTACTTTGCGCAAAAGAAGAGGAAGTAAAGAAAATAAGAAGTAATGGTAGAGCCTTAGGAGGAAACACACATAGGCAAATACAAGATATGGGTACATATGGTGGAACAAGTTCCACAACCTATAATGGAATTAATGACCATAGTTAGAGATTTGAGAATAGAGCTAGTAAGCCTCAGTACAGGACATGAAAATTTACTAAAAGTTAGCGAAACAAGAGGAACTCATTAAAAATCTAACAAATATATCACATCCTAAGACAATAGAACTAATAATGGAGGAGAAGGAAAAATGAAAGACTTCTAAGCAGAAGAATACTAATGATGTGGAGGAGAGTAAGGAAGCTAAATCTAAAGATGAAGAAGAGAACAATTTAAAAAAATTTCATATATATCAAGGGAAGAGACTAAAAATATAATTGCAAGGGGAATTCAAGAAAACTAGACCCCCAACCTATAATGGAGAGTTTGAATAAGAAACAAAGGCATGACTGCTTAATATCAATTGATATTTTCAAGTTTATGATTACTCTAGTGAATGAAAAGCTAAATTAGCTATGTACCAGTTATAGGGAAAATCTTCCTTGTGGTGGGAGGATGTTAGAACAATTCACAATTTGGATAATATGAATGTTAACTGGGAGGAATTTCAAATACTTTTCCAGGGAAAATATATAATTTAACAATATTATGATGATAATGCCAAAAAGTTTCACAATTTGAAACTTGGGAAAATGATAATGGATGAGATGGTGATGAAATTTACTCATCTATTGAGATATGTTTTGTATATAAAAGAAGAAAAAGCTAAGTTACAACATTTCATTAGTTTCCTTCCTCTTTATTTTGAAAAGAGAAATGAATATGATAGCCCCAAAATGATGGATGAGGCCATTCAAAAAACAAGAATCTACTATTAGTAGGCTAAACAAAGGAATGGAAATGTGAAACTGTGGCCTAATAAATAGAAAGACATATTTGCACAAGGAGGAAAGGGAGGAAAACCTGGTACTTTCAAGAATGTTGGTAAGGGAAAGGAAAGTTATAATTTAAGGAAAAACAAATAATTAGGCACAAAAAAATCAAACTTAGAATGGATCTAAACAAACAAACTTAAATAATAAAGGATTTAGTGGGAATGGAAGGTAACCATTAAAATGTTGGGTTTGTGGTCAGCCCCATCATCTATGGAATTGTCCCTATAATACAAACTTCATGCATAATTTACATAATATTCAAGAGGCCTCCACAGTGAGAGATGTGGCCAGGAACATTCCTTAGATTAATGCAACATTGGAAGAATGGTAGGAGGAACATCAATACTCCATGGTGGATATAGAAGGTAAAATTTTAAACCAACCTATTTCTGTTTTGATAGATCCTAGTTCTATTTTGAGTTACATTATCCCTCAAATTGTTAAAAAATGCAAATTAAGCTAAAAAAAATACAAAAAATCATGATTGGCCTAACCGGCTATTGGCAGAAAGAGGAAAGTCACTAATTGGGTGAAGACATGTCATGTTGATTTAAATGTAAGTAAAACCACTATGAATCTGAACATTCTATCATGAGGTTCACATGATATATTGGTGGGGACGAATTGGCTAGATGGTCATAAAGTAATCGTTAATTGTTTGGATACAATCGTTACTTGTACCTTGGACAATGGAGAGATTCATGTTGTAAAAGGTATATCTAGACCCATTTACGTTAGACAAATATTTACCTTAGAGATAAAAAGGTTTACAAGAAAAGGGTGCCAACTATTTTCATTCAAGTAGAGGATCAATCAAAGGAAACAAAATCTAGACTATTGGATGATATGGAAGTAATTTAGGATTACCAAGATGTGTTCCTAGATAATATTCTTGATTCTCCACCTAAGAGAAACATAGATTTTCTATATAACTAATACTAGGATCTTCACGAGTATCTAAGGCACCTTACCAAATGAGTGTGCCATAATTAATGTGTAACAACCCCTAGTTGATTTTCCATGTAAATAAAATAAGACCAAGGTCATGGGCATATTCCAAGCTAAATGTTGGGAAAAACATAGTGAAGGACATCACTTGTGATTAATAATGGCTATGGAAATTGGCAAAGGCATTGACAAAGGAAAAGAGGTAATAATTGGTATTTATTTACGAAAATAAAGGAAAATAGGAGAAAAAAAAGGTGAAGGGACACATATTTGCATGCAAGGAAAATTAGAGGGAAAACAAAGGAAAATGAAGAAAATAGAGGCCTCAATGATAAAAAAGGCTTAAGAGAAATAGTTGCTAGCTTTTTTACAGTGTTGAGCACACTCTCATTCTCTTACCCTCTCATACTCTTGCACACTTAGAGGAATCTTGGAGCATCTTGGAGCACTTAGGAAATCACTTGGATTGGAGAAAGAAGGCAAAGGAAAGTAAGGAAGCATAAGGAAATAGTTGGATCAACAACTATAGTTGGATTTCTTTGTAGGTAATGGGTTGCATATGTGATTTCTTTGTTGATTTTTTGATACATGGTATATGCATGTGATTCTCTGGTTATGTATTGACATTTGCATGGAGATTCGCTTGGATTGATAGTGGTTTTAGCCTTGCCTTGCCCTTTCCTAGATAGCCATGGTGTTGTGGATTTTTCCACTTGTTCTTCTTCTTATTGGTACTCATGTGCCTTATGGTTGTGGGTTGGATCAAACGCTCTAGAAGACCTTCAATAGTTTGGGTTGAGATACTATTTCTTAGAGCCTTTGATTGTGATAAACACTCTAGAGCCCTTGGTGGTTTGAGTTACTAGTCACTCAAGCCGCATTTGGAACAAACACTCTGGAGCCCTAGAAGGTTGTGGGTTGAGTTACTAGTTCCTAGAGCCCTGGACATCTTGGGTAGAGACCGATATGGTTGATGTTAGTGATTTTTGGATCATAGAGGTAGAATCATTATGGATGAAGGTTGAGGTGGTTTGGCCTCTGGAAGCCTTGGTTGGTTTTATCTTGGTTTATTCCATGAGATCCCACATTTGTGTTTAGAATACAACGTGAGGGTGATTGGCTAAAAATGAGATTTGGTTCAACCCAATCTATGGTCAGGTGGTATGTGGAAGTCCCTGACTTGGTTGGAATTTTCATATGTTAATATGAGCTATTTTCCTATTGTGATCTATGAGCACTTGAACTGGTTATCATGTTGAAATTATAGCTAATTGTTCATTGTTTCTATGTTGGTTATTTGTTGGTTATATGTTGTCTATATGATGTATGATATCTATGGCTCTTTTCATGATTTGTTAAGTTATCTAATGGTTGATGAATATATGGACTAACATGTGCTTTTGCAACTAGCTAAAGAAGGTTTAGAGTCTTCTTGGTGATTCTCAAATGAATAATCGATTTTTGATCAAATATGCATTCATGACATGTAGCTTACATGTTTTCCATATGTCTGAGGAAATGTCTATTATGGATTAGGCATCTTTGGGTCAAGATTTTTCTTGAGTTTTGTTTGAGTATTTTTGTCATTACCTTTGATTATATTATGGAAAGCTCCAAGAATTTTTGGGAAGTGGTCTCGAGGCTGGCCTGAAAAGGTGGCATAGATCCTAGGACACATGCTCATATTTAAAGGATTTAGGCCATAACCACATCAAATAAGGCTTTTGTGCGTGGTTTAAGGCCTATAACCACACCCTTGCCTTGTTATGTGTGCAGTTGGTGAGCTAGGTTAGAGAAATAGGGTTCCAACTTAGGGATTGATCACTTGGAGTGGTTTTTCATCTATTGAGTGATTTGTAGTCCCCATAGCATGTTATTATGTGTTCTATTTGTATGCCCCACATCCATAACTAGAACTTGGAGGTTGGGTCATGTCATAGTGACACTTGTCTCGTTTTTACCCTGGTGAGCTTGTGAAATTGGCTAAATGTGGGAGGGGTGGGTATAGATTGGTATCAGAGCTTCTAGGTTCAAACACTTGGACTTGATAGGCTAGGTATGATCGTCATGCATACATGCTAGTTGTTAATGTGTTTGTTGTGCATGCATTTGAAGGTCATTATTGCAATATTGTGTTGTCATTATGATCTTGGTTTGTGATGAAGTTGGTGATATTGAGGATGAGATGATTGATGTGTTGATGTCATTATATATATATATATATATATATAACCTAGACTGATTTATGCAAATGAGATAGCCTCCCCTAAACTTCACTAAGTTATGTTTGATTGTGTTTATATTTGGTTTATCTAACATGACATGTTTGCAGGAAGTAGAATATTAGAAATGACGAGTAGAATGGTGGACTATAGTTCATGGGGATCTCTCTACAGATCAATTAAGCAACAAGGATATGAGTACTCTCTTGATTTAACAAACGCATTGAGAAGTCTAAAGGTAGAGATTATAAGTTGCAAAGTAGATAATGGTAAGATATATGTTGGATAGGGGTGATACAGTTAGAGGTGGTATATGGATGGATACACCTAACAGGAGAGATAAAGGTGATGAGTTCTATTCTATTTTTGGATCAGAGAGACATCATGGTGATCACCATTATCATCCTTATAGGTTAAGTGAGAAGTAGTAATTTCTAGATGAGTTCAAGAAAGCCAATCCTCCTACGTTTGATGGAGAGCTGAAGAAACTGAAAGATGTAGAACAATGGCTACTTGGGATGAAGAATTTATTTGAGTTGCATGATTATATAGAGAATATGAAATCCAGGATACTTATTTTCAGACTCAAGGGAAAAGTGAATATATGGGGGGAAGATGTGAAGCGTGTCAAAGGAATCAAAACAAAGGAGTTGATTTGGCATGAGTTTAATAAACTCTTTAGAAATAAGTACTTGTTAGAGAGATATTACGATGGAAAGGCTAAGGAGTTCTATGAGTTGAAGATGGATTCTACGATAGATGAAGAGTATACGACCAAGTTTTTGGAGCTATTAAAGTATGTACCATATCTTCAGGATGAGAAGACAAAGGTTCAAAGGCTCATTAGTGGATTTTATGTAGCATTCAAGGGTTATATTGAGTATGATGAGCCTCGGTCATTAGAGGAAGTTATTGGGAAGTTGAAGCATTGTTTTGAGTAGTCTAAGCATAAGTCTGAGCCTAAGCATGATTGGAAGGGGAATGGTAAGATTAAATAAAAGTGGGATAAGAAGTGAGGAAGTACTCTGGATGTAGGTAACAAGGAAAATGCATCACAATACACAAGTGCAATGCAGTTGATAGAGGACATGGGTCTCAGCCTGAGGAGAAAAACAACGGTGATGGCAGGAAGCCTTTGTAGTGTTGGAATTGTGGTGGAGAGCATTGCAGGAGAGATTGTCCATATAATTAGGGTGGGATACGTCAGATTTATGGTGCTCAGGAGGAAGAAAAAGTTGGAGATTTTGGGCAGAGTATTCCTCAAATTTATGTAGTGGTGGATAGTAAGTAGGATAATCATGAGACATCTCTTATTGAGATGGAAGGTAAGCTTTGTGTTCAAGTTCTTTCTATTTTGATTGACCCTAGATCTAACTATAGGTATATTAGTCCTGACCTAGTGGATAAGTGTTGCTTGAATAAATAAGTGCACTCATGATCTTTGTTGGTGTAGTTAGTTACAAAGGCTAAGAAAAGAGTTCATCATTGGGTGGGATTTTGTGCATTTGAGCTGAAGGGTATGTCTACATCAACAAATCTAAATGTGCTTCCTTTGGGTTCATACAACATGATTTTTGGAATGGATTGGTTATAAATTCATAGTACTAAGGTAGATTTCTTTGAAAAGGCTATTGATTGCTTGGATGATGTTGGAGAGATAATCTTACAATGAAAAAGGAAGCCTACATCAGTAATAATGATTACAACTATGCCAGCAAAATATAATTGCAGGAAAGGGTATATATTGTTTGTAGTTCATATCATTAGAGAAATTTTGAGGTCTAAAATGGGACTTCTAAGGAATATTATAAAATAATAGTGGAAATAATAAAATAAGATTAGATTACATCATCAAATTTTGCAGGGAAAAAAAAACTACTTTTTCAACTCATATTTTCAACTTATCTCCCTACAGTTTTACTCAATTTTCAATCGGGAGCACTTGTTGGATGAAAAATTTAATTCCTCATCCAAGAATTACCCATGTTTCATACTTTTGATGGACCCCACTACACAAAAAAAAGAGAAATACATGAAAGAATGTGATTACATTCACATTTGTTCATGTATTTCTCATTTTTCATGTAGTGAGGTCCATCAAAAGTATGAAACATGGGTATTCCTTGGATGAGGAATTAAATATTGTATCCAATGAGTGCTCCCACTCGAAATTTGAGTAAAACTATAGGGAGATAAGTTGAAAATATGTGTTGAAAAGTGGTTTTTATTTTTATTTTTATTTTTTTACTCCAAAAATGGTGAATCATCCCCCATGGTTAACATCATCATCTTGAGTCCTATAGGTTTCTATAAAGCTAATTTTGGTTGTACATTTTTGTTTTGATGCCCATTTTAGACCTCAAAATTTCTCTAATGTTCCAATGACAAAGGGAAGGATGTAGAGGATGATGAAGTCTTGAAGAGGTATCCCATTTTGTAGCAATTTCAATATGTCTTTCCAGTGGATATTTCTTTGGTGATTTATGGATGCATGGTATATGCATGTGATTATTTGGTTATGAATTGTAGAATTTCCATTATTGATAGTGGTTTTAGCTTGCCATTTCCTGGATACCCATGGTGTTGAGGGTTTTTCCACTTGTTTTTTTTTTCTCTGATTGGTGCTCATGTCCCCTATGGTTGTGGGTTTGAAAAATGCTCTAGAAGTGTTTAGTAAATTTAGTATGTCCTAAATTGCTACATTAATTATCAATTTGAGAGTCGTAAACTGATGAAGTGTGGCGCACTATATGTGCAAGACAACCTCTTTCTTACTTTTTATTGTTTTCAATTTTATTTTGTTTTGGGGGTTTTGTCTTTGTTTGTTTCCTAATGCGAATGGAAATCCTATTCCTAAGTTTTAAGAATACTTTAGAAGGCAAGTATGGATATAGATTTAAGGCAATTATGTCCCTTATCATAACTTCCAGACCTTAACACTTCAAAGGATCTCAAAACATACTAGTAATGAAATTAGTACTTGAACAAGAATGTAAATGTGCAGCTATTCAAATCAAACAAATGATGAACTACTGATCATGAACTCACTGTCTCTACTGCTCATCTAAATCCAGAAATAAAAGTTAAGCTATTGCACTCAAACAAACCAAAAATTGCAGACTAATGAAAGTAAAATCAATTCACTTCACTTATAGTCTGATAGCTCGCTAAGTAGCTTTTCGGGGTTAAGCCATGGCTCTGGAGATAACGTCAATAGCATGAAGAACTTGATATCTAATTGCAATAAAAAAAAAGTAAAATCAAATCACTTCACTCATAATCCAATAGCTCGCCAAGTAGCTTTTCGGGGTTAAGCCATGTCTTTGGAGATAACGTCAAATGTCATGAAGAACCTGATATCTAATTGCAGAAATGAAAGTAAAATCAAATCACCTCACCCATAATCCGATAGCTCACCAAGTAGCTTTTCGGGGTTAAGCCATGGCTCTGGAGATAACGTTAAATGACATGAAGAATTTGATATCTAAACTAACTAAAAGCAACAAATGAATAAGACCAAAATCAAAGCATAACTGAAATTGAAAAGCTAAAAAAAAACAAAGTCAGCAGAGAGGTCAATCTCATGTCACTATTTATTTTAAAAATTATATGAAACTGCTCGAGCATAGCCTATCCTGAAACACACTGATCAGTGTTAGAAAAAATATACAATGCTTGGAAAATCATGTACAGGAATGAAACATTAACACCATAACTGAATTATGAAATATACATAGGTGAACAAACTATGAAATATCTACAATGAAAATAAGAAAACAATACATGAAAACTTTACAAAAATAAAGAAACAAAACCTCAGCCAGTAGGGGCCCTCTGCACGGCCTTGGTTAACAAACTACCAGTCCGAAATTACGTTCACACAGTCATATGAAACAGAGTCTTTTTATATTGCAAAACAAAGGAAGGATCCTCTCGTTACAACAATAGGACCAATGTCATGGCAACGGTACATAAACTAATAGCAAGACTATATCAAAAACTAGCTACATGCGTTTGCAAATGCATTATTTATAAAGGAAATTACATAGTTGTTTTCCCTATGAAACACCTTTAGCAGAGGACACGTAAAAAGACAGAACCCGTGAGCTTAGCGTATTGGTTTCCATGATAATTCAATCTACCAAAAGGTGGATGTTGGATTTGCGTCGTGGAGGTAGTCTACAGCTGTCAAAATGAATCCATGGATCTAGGAACGGTCTTGGACCTTTCACGTGTTGAAAATAGAGACCTGTTTGCTGTAGAACTCCTCGTTTAACCATCATTTGACCAAGGCTTTCCTTTACGAATTTGGATGAACCAATAGGACCTGGTCCATGTCCAGATCATTTCTGAACTTCCCACATGCCTCATTTTGCTTGCCGATACCTGTAGCCTAGAGATCAAAAAAACAACTGCGGAAAGTCGCTGCATTCCGCAACTGATGAGAAAAATCTAAGTCAAATAGAAAACACAAAAATATAGTTGTAAAACCACTTAAATGCACTTTTAGAATCAATATGTAATGATCTTTGATATCTTATGAGGCACTGGCGAGGGGAAAAAGGTCTAGGAAAGTGTGTAGAAGAGATGTAGTTTCAGGGCTCAACAGGAAGCCCTAAAATAGTTTGGGTTGAGTTACTAGTTTCTAGAGTCATTGGTTGGGACAAATGCTCTAGAGCCCTTAGTGAGTTGAGTTACTAGTCCCTGGAGCCACAGTTGGAACAAATTCTCTAGAGCCCTGGAAGGTTGTGGGTTGAGTTACTAGTTCTTGGAGCCCTAGACAACTTGGTTAGAGACCGATCTAGTTGATATTAGTGATTTACAGACCGTAGAGGTGGAATCATTATGGATGAGGGTTGAGGTAGTTTGGCCTTTGTAAGCCCTGGTTAGTATTGTCTCAGTTTGTTCCATGAGATCCCATATTGATGCTTGGAATACAACGTGGGGGTGGTTGGCTAAAAGAGAGAAATGGTTCAGCCTATGGTCGGGTGGTACATTGATCCAGGTGGATATTGGTGGCCACCTGCTAATTCCACTTGGATCCCCTCTAGTGCTTCTTTCAGTTCTTTCAGTTTCCTTAATTATAGCAAAGTTTACTATTTTTAGCAGTTTTTCAGGTCCTAAACTTCCGGAGCCGTTTTGAGGCCCTAAACGACGTTTTTTGGGAAATCTACCGCTAGCAATTTTTTTGTCTAAAAATCATCTTTTAAGTCGTAGTCCTCGGAGAGATATTTCCAACGGGCTATCATGCACGTCAAACAAAGATAATACGACCAATTCGCGACCCCGGGAAGTTGATGTACCAACTTACCCAAAAATGGGGCCCACAATTTGGCGTTTCATCTTCTAGGGTTAGGTTTTGGAATGTGAAGGGTTTTTCCATTGTTTCTCAACAATGAATAGGCCTTCAAGCCTCATTGTAACACAGTTCAGAGGCATGTAGCCACACATCTCTTCTCAGAGATAAGCTACCAACGCCCTAGCTGGTTTATTTCCATTTCTGGTTGTAAGCATATTTCAGTATTTTCCATTAATGAAATGAAGTATTATTTCCGCTACATCTTTGTGTATATGGTTATCTCTGTAATTCGTTGCGTTCCTATTTAATTCTGGATTAGTGGTATCAAAGCGGTCTGCTTTTTCTCTGTTTTTTCTTTGCATGTCCCCAACGAGGTCGGGATATAAGGAGTTAGGGCTTGAGCTGGTCGAACCTTTGCAAGACCAGCCTCGTAAATCCCGATGGCCTCCCATGGCAGATGAGAAGAAAGACGAGGGAGCAGGAGATCGTATCAAAATCTTGCTCGAAGAACCCCTCGAGCGACAGCGGAACGTGATGATGGACAACTTTCCCCAAATCCTTCAGCGGCTACCCAAAAGTGACGCATCGGCTTCCAACAGCTACTCTGGAAATGTCACGCCCTTTAAGGTACAAGTTAATTTTGAAATCCCCATATTCGAGGGTCAGATAAACGCAGATGCCATAGATAAATGGTTAAATCTGCTAGAGGGTTATTTTTCTGTTCATGAATTTTCGAGTCGGGAAAAGATTGTTTTCTCTCTTCTCAAAGCAGCTCCCCACATCAAGGATTGGTGGGAAACCTACTGCGAGCAGAAGGATGAAACTATAGGCTCGCTATTTTCAGCCACACCCACCTGGAATTCATTCCGAGATGCCATTAAGGAGCAATACTACCCTATTGGAAGCTATGAGGATGAATACATAAAGTGGACCATGCTGCGGCAGGGAAAAGATCAAGATGTGCCGGAGTTCACCAATCTTTTCCATACCCTTCGCACGAAGTTGGGTATCAAGGATTCAGAGCAGCATTTGATACTCAAATACAGCGGCTGCCTACACAAGTACATCCAGGAAGAAATGGAATTCCTGAACATCTCCTCGCTCGGCATAGCATATCGATATGCCGTCAAGATCGAGCAGAAGATTAAACAAAAGAAACGAGACTTTGGATCTGCGAATCCAAATCAAGGGAAAGGTGCCCTGAAACCACAGAACAAAGGACAAAGCCAAGGCGGGGTAGCCCAAGACAACCCGCCAAAGCTACAAGCAAAGAACAATGCCGCAAAGCCGAAAAAGGACATGGGAAAATGGTGTGAGTTCCATAAGAGCTCCACTCACAACACAAGTGGGTGTCGAGCGAAGCAGTCACTGGTGGCTGAGCTAAAGGTTTCAGAATCAGATGTAGGTTCCGACTCTGAGTCAGAACCCGACAAGGGGAATGACAAAGGGAAGCAGATCATTGATGCGGATCCCAACGCCACTGTTGCTACTGCCAAGATCCAGAAAAATGAACCTGAAGATCCAGAGGAGGAGGAGCGTCTCTTCCACTCCCAGATGTGGGTAAGGGGCTTCCCGCTACAGTTCATTGTCGATAGAGGGAGCCAAAAGAACCTCATTTCGGCAGAGGTCGTGAAGCGGTTGGGCTTACCGACACAGCACATCAACAACCGTACACCATCAGGTGGCTTCACCAAGGACAAGATCTTCGTGTGAGCCAACAGTGTCGACTTCCATACAACATCAAGCCCTTGATGGATGAGGTATTATGTGACATTTCTCCCCTTGAAGTTTGTGATGTATTATTAGGAAAACCATACTTGTGG
>APFE030381419.1:100537-122784 GCA_000404065.3 Pinus taeda | reverse complement strand
AGTTCCTCAGACAGAACACCAAAAGGACACCGCTCACAAACAGATCACAGATCAATACACTAGTATTTTGACGTGGTTAAAACCCTCAGAGAGGGAAACAGTCCACGGCCTGCGCCACCGTGGCTACTACAGGCAATTTATTAATAAAAGAATGAAAATTTACATAAGCTTCTCTCATGCACGGTTAACCTACAAATGACCCTCCATGCGCTTTAAATAGAATTCATGGACCAATCGGGTGTCAAGCCACGGATCAAGTGGCGGTAATACCGAGGAGAGAATGAACCGTCGGATCACTACATATCGTGACCGTCGGATTGTAAGTTACAAAATGTACAACGGTAAAGAAACACACTTTACCTAACTCTATACCTAACTCTATACTAGACCAAGTTGAACTTAACTATTCCTATGTGTCGGAATATCCTAACATTTAAGACTAAAGGACTTATAAGCCAATTGGATACTAACCAGAATTTTGGATGGTAAAAGTTATTGTTATGTTGACTTTCAAACAAAATAATAATTAAAGGGAAATCTTGGAATTCATTGGAGGGAACCCCAAGATAAAAATGTTTTTACCAAACAGTTGGGAATCAATTACCTTTCTTTCCTTAGAGATAAAATTTGTTCTCAAAGGGATAATCCAAGGAAGTAAAATGGGAAGGAAGATGGAAGTATCAGGAAGAAAGGAATGGAATTCTGAAACCTCACAGGACACTATGAGGAGAAAGCAAGACACTGCCTTGAGGTGTTCTTGAGTTGGGCAAGGAACTAGTGGAAGCCTTAAAATTATAGCAAGTCCCAAGTTGAACCTATGGTGTTCTATTGCCTGAGGACTAATCTTGTTAGGAATACTAACAAATGTTGTTTTTGTATAAAGAGGCTCAAGGGAGAGAAAATGATGCAATTTCATTTCTCGTGGTTGGGTGGTATGGCACCCTATGAATTCCTAGACAACTCAACAAACCAGGTAAGTATTTACAACACATACTAGTACCTTTCTTTCCTTAGAGATAAAAGTTGTTCTTAATGGGAGAATGCAAGGAAGGCAACTGGGAAGGAAGATGGAAGTATCAGGAAGAAAGGAATGGAATTCTAAAACTTCACATGATGTTGTGAGGAGAAGGCAAGACACTACCTTGAGGTGTTCTTGAGTTGGGCAAGGAACCAATGGAAGCCTTAAAATTATAGCAAGTCCCAAGTTGAACCTATGGCGTTCTATTGCCTAAGGACTAATCTTGTTAGGAATACTAACAAATGTTGTTCTTGTATAAAGAGGCCTGAGGGAGAGAAAATGATGCAATTTCCTTTCTCATGGTTGGGTGGTGTGGCACCCTGTGAATTCCTAGATAACTCGACAAACTAGGTAAGTATTTACAACACATACTAGTACCTTTCTTTCCTTGGAGATAAAAGTTTTTCTCAATGGGAGAATCCAAGGAAGGAAACTGGGAAGGAAGATGGAAGTATGAGGAAGAAAGGAATGGAATTCTGAAACTTCACATGACACTGTGAGGAGAAGGCAAGACATTGCCTTGAGGTGTTCTTGAGTTGGGTAGGGAACCAGTGGAAGCCTTAAAATTATAGCAAGTCCCAAGTTGAACCTATGGTGTTCTGTTGCCTGAGGACTAATATTGTTAGGAATACTAACAAATGTTGTTCCTGTATAAAGAGGCTCAAGGGAGAGAAAATGATGCAATTTCCTTTCTCGTGGTTGGGTGGTGTGGCACCCTATGAATTCCTAGACAACTCAACAAACCAGGTAAGTATTTACAACACATACTAGTGGTAGGATTACCATTTTGTTAAATATATGTGTTTTAATGTGCTAGTAAATAAACACTAATTGTGATTTTTTGTGTCAGTAGAAAACTCTATGGAGGTTTAAAAAGTTATTTGTGATTTCCTGAGTCGACCAGAAAACCCTGTAGAGGTTTAAAAAAAATATTTGTGACTGCTCTATTCCTAAGAATCAATACCTTAAGAAATTGGTTTGAAAGATGTCATAGTAATGAAAAAATATTTATTTACCTGTATCTTTGTCTTAAGGAGGACTATAAAGTAAATAAGAAAGTGAAGTCTTGTATGATAAAGGACAGACCCCGTAATGGGTAAAAATATTGAAAACAAGTCATATGATCAGTTATTTTTGTGATTTAAAAGACAACATAGTTGGTGAATCTATTCCAGGTTAGACCCTTTGCGAGGTTGAACTGAATTAACCACCTGGGTGTAGTCCTGGAGCCAGATTCACTAGCGAATCTTGAATAATTAGACCACATTTTCGTAAAAAAGTACACATATGTACTTAAGCATGGAATACATATAACAATGAGTAACCGTGAATCTTAACTAAAGAGAAAAATTATCCTCTTAAACAATATGAACCCTAGCCATTCATGTCTGAAAACTTCAATATGAAACACAAAATTTAGAATAACTAGATAAGTAAGCAACCCTGCATAACATGTATGACATATCAATCATGCATCAAATATTAAATCTGTACCGAAATAGTGAGGGTTTACTCACATGCACAAATATACACTAAAACATATTTGAAGAATTAAAAGGCATAACATGTGAATGGAAAAATTAGATAAATGTAAACCAATATTCTGTGTTCTTTAATAAAAATCTAGGCATGACCTAATCAGTGCCAGGAACTGGAAACAGAAACTGATCCATTAATATCTTACACAATTACATTGAACACATATTCTTCTAGGAACAATTATTACTCAACAAAACCATGAAAATTATGCATGAAGTTCCCAAATTTCAGAATCCATAACACTCAGAATACCCTCAAGGTTTCTCTTCCAAACACATAGGAGGGTTTCACCTTAACTAGGATGTTGTGTGAAAATTCCTCAAGGAGGAGGGGGCACTAGCACTGAAAACACCCTATTGACCCCAAGAAAAATGTAGAAGTAATTGTGCATGTGGTAGGGCTAAAAACCCCATTTTTGAACTAAGTTTCAGGACAAATACCCACAAGCAAGCTGAATAATCAAGCGAGGGTGTGATACCTATACAAACCTGCATAGAAAAGGAAGGAAACATTGATTAAAGAAATTAACTAATTAATGGGAGGAAAGAAACCTATATGTGAAAAGAGTTATGGGGTAATCTTGTCTCAATGCCTGAAGCTAGTGTCGATCTAAGGGACTCTGCATACAACCAAACTAACACATCATTCAACCAACAAAATTTTCCCAAACAAATATTATTTAAAAATGCATTGTGCCAAGAATTTTATCTTAACCATTGAAGCGTGGTTGAAACCCTCGAATGGGAATCCTGGAATGGTACCATGCTTGCAGAACTGTGAATCTGTGAGGCCGAGAAATGAAAAGTTTGGTAAAAAGTAATGTGACTCTATGAGTGATGGTGAATAAATGGCTGAAAAGTGGTGTGAGGAAGTCGAGTGACAGAGCCTTCCCATTGGTTCCTCCTTGCAAATGGCTAACAAACCCCTGGGGAAAACTGGGTATTTGCGCATGAAAACCATAGGAGTATGATCAGACCATCAACATGAAACCCTAGTGAATCTATGGTAAAGCCTTTTCCACCTATTTCGATAGATAGTCTCCAAAAGGCCCCCTAACACCAGTGATAGTTGTGTTGGCACACATTGGTGCACACATGAAATTAAGTTAACTCAAAAAGGTTTCCAACAGAGTTTCATAGGTAACCATGGAAATATTAGGAGTCATATCAATAACAAATCCGATATCAATACCTTACTTATAGAAGTTACAATTAATATAACGTGCAACTTAACCTTCAAAGCACTTAACCTTAAAATATGTACTCATGGAGGGAAATATGCATATATATATATATAACCAGTTTAGTAAAGTTCATTAGTAATTTTTATTTTTTTTGAAGTATGCTACAGATAGTGAAATTGATTTTTTTTTATCATGACTCGTTCATACTTACCACATATTCTTCATTCCACGCTATAATACTAATAACGGGCATAGTGAGAGTAACATTATTGATGTTTTATAATATTTTTAATTAAAATTAATAAAATATGTAAATTCATTAATTTTACTTTGAAAAAATATATATCAATTAATGTTGAGGCAGAAAAAGAAAGCTCACGAGTACAAATCTCCTTTGTATTAAAAGTATAATCATATTAAAACTATAAAATACACTTTTAATAAATAAATAAACAACTTGTCATATTCATATTGGATATTATATATATATATATATATATATATAGATATAATTTTTGGAATATTGTTTGAGAAGAAAAAAATATTAATTAATTTTTTGTATTTTTTTTTAATAAAGGGATATAGGCACTCTCTAATTATTTTAGATATGCTTTATCAATAACTAGATATGATTTATACATTTGATAAGTCAAAATCATGTTGAAGTAGTTTTGTCCTCATTTGCCACTTTTAGTTTGGTGGTTGGTTCATATCAATTTGGTTATGAAATTTAATCATGTTATTAGCATTTATTTATCTTTTCTAATTAAAATTTAATGTTTATATTGCAGTTTGTTTAATATTTTGGAATTTATAATAAAAATATATTTTATTTTATTTAAATTACTAAATATAGAAATTAAAATAAAAATAAATTTTAAAATTATTGTAATTATAAAATATTATATATTCATATTACATAATCTAATTAATAATTTTTAATTATTTTTACAATAAAAATAATAATTTATTAATTATTAATTATTATTTTTCCTCAAATAGTAATAAAATTAAAAATATAGTTAATAAATTATTAACTACAACCATAAAGTGGATTTGGTCATTTAAATCCAAAATGACGATTAGAATACGTGTATTTTTTAAATAAAAATAAAAATATCTTTAAAATAAAAAATATGTAACTATAATTATAAAACACACACATATATATATTTTTAAAGGTTTAAATTAAAGTATTAAAAAAAAATAATAATCTATTCTCCCACTATCCTCACCGGGTTACTATTGATATTACAACCCATATAAAAAAGTAGTAAAAATATTTCACTTTTATTCTCATCATAATAAATATTTTTGATTTCTACATGAAGTATATAATTTAATATCAACTTATAGAGAATATCAAATAATTAAAAGTAAAATAATTAATAAAAAAAAAAATTATCTCACTTTTGAGGCTTGAGGAAGTTGTATAATTCTTATGTTACAAGAATTAAATAAACTATTTTAATATTCATGTTTACTAATTTATTTCAATTTCAACTTCTGCAACAAAAGGGATGGAATGTTTTTTCTTTTTTCTTTCCTGGGAAAAAAAACAATAAGGATGATAGGGTAAGGTGAGACAAATATATGTGTGCATATGGAGAAAAAATAAAAGAAAAAAATATTTTAATGTTAATCATAATAAAATATTTTAATAGTTAAACAAAAAGAGTAATTTAGATTTAGAAAAAGTAAGTGTTTCCCTCTGTAAAGAACTCCCAAAATTAGCACTCTATCACGTTTGGCGTTATGGATGTTGTGTTAGACAATTGAAATATTATTAGTCATGACATGAATTGATTAATTGGTTAGAGTATGTTGGTTGTTGCATTTCTCAGTTAGTGAATTCGTCGTCATCAGATAATTTTTCATCCGGCGTAGTCTTCTTCCTAGGTATGGAATGAAGTTGTTCTCAAATGGGGTTGCCTGAAGGGGTAAGAGATCTAAAGATGCTCTGGAGGACTCTATGAAGGGCTGTTAAGTCGAGCAAATTGGGAGGTGGCATAGATCCATTAGGACCAAAGACAGGCCAAAGGACAGAGAGATTCAAGCAAAACATATGCTACAGTTGTCTGAGACATTGTTAGCCCTTTTCCATTTTCCAATTGGGTTCTATTTAGGAATCTTTTCTTATACCATATGAAGAAAGGGATTTTCCCCTAATTTGAGATTTGGTGGTTTTATTTTTTAGCTACAAAATGCACAACATATTTGTTGGCCTCTTTTGTTTGGTATCTCTGTCAGAAAGAAATCGTATATCTGTCAAAAAGAAATCGTCTCTATTTCTCTGGTAAGGTTTTAAATATGAATCGGTCTCTGCTGATTGGTATGTTCTCTTGATGAAAATATTTGCCTCCATCATTGTGATTGATGACTGTAAAAGTCATGAAGAGCTTAACCATGTAAAAATGACAGCTTAAATTGTATCCAGTATCAAGGGCAACCAGAAGATCCTTAACCGAGTGGATTCAACAATGTTGCCACTATGAACTAGGTGTTGCATTATGGGTTTCATCCCTGAGGATTTCTTGTTGTTATAAAGTTGTAGACATAAGAGTTGTATCTCTTTTTCCTTTGACCAGTGAATGTTCAAATGTGAATGCAGATAATGCATGAAGAGAGAAGAAAATAGTGTTTTACCCTTGCAGAGAATTTGTTGTATTCTACAAGTTCTTTGGCTGTGCAAGCACATTAAATTGTGGTTGTAGTAAAGTCTTGTATCCTTTAGAAACTTCACAAGTATCCCGTAGTAACTTAAGCAATCCAGATCAGTTCAATTGTAAGTAACTTCACCATAACGATCTAGTTGGACGTGTATACTAATTTAGATTGAATTTTTTTATTTTTGTACTTTGAAGGCTTAAAACTGCAGTCCAATATTGTGATATCCATAGTCACTTTGGTATTGATTGATTTCTTGCATCACGTGAGTGGGATGTATGTGGAGCGAGAACATGTGTGAAGAAGCCTCATCGCAGTCATACTTGCCTCTACCATCAAGCCTACCAAAATATCTTGAATTAAAAGACGAGGGTTATTGTGTTGCAATATGTAGGTTTCTCTTCCCCTAACCTCAATTCAATTTTTTGTTTTCAAATTTATTGGGGAGTAACTCTTATTATGATAATTATGAATGAAGTTGAATGCATCCAGTTATGCTTAAGAAATGCAACAAGTCTTCTGGTGGACTCTGGAGTGATCAGCTAGGGTTATAGAAAGTTGCAGAGACTGTTTCCAATGGAGGGTGGTAAAGGAGGGAGCTCAACTCCCTCCTACAAGGACGTCGTAACTAGCGGAGGTAAAACACCGATGGAGAATAGCAAAGGTTTTGCAGATGAAAGGAACAGGGATAATGAAAAGGAGACAGATGGGACCAAGGCCAAGGAAAACAGTAGCACAAAGGACAAGGAGGAAGAAGACAAAAATCAGGGTGCAAGTGACAAAAAACAAAAGGGACCTTGCAAAACAAAAGTAGAAATCACTCCTAGAGTAATATTAAATGATCCTGCTCTGCAAGCGCACAGGGAACACATTGGGACCTATGCCATAATATGTAAATTCATGGGACTATGGCCCACTGAAAAAGCTTTCCAGACGTGGATCAAGTATCACTGAAAACCCAAAGGAAGCATTGACCTACATCTTCGGCCAAAGGGATTCTTCACAGTGGTGTTCTCAAACATTGAAGATAAAGACAGAATATTCGAAGGAGGACCCTACTTTTATGCAACAGTCGGTCTCTATATGAGGCCTTGGATGATGAACTTTGTCCCAAAGTGGGAGACTTTCACTTCGGTTCCAGTTTGGGTAAGGCTCTATTCTCTACCTCTTGATTATTGGCAAACTAAATTGCAAGCTGCCATTGGCAATAAACTAAGGCGTTTTGTCAAAGTTTCTGAAGCCACAAGAAGAGGGAAATACACCTCCTTTGCAAGGATATATGTGGAAATGGATCTATCAGCAGCTCTTCCAGATGAAGTTATCTTGGAAGTTTTTGATGAGGAGTGGGTGTAGACAATGGACTACGAGCATATCCCATTCAGATGTCATAGATGCCATGAGCCTGGACATCTGTTCAGAGACTGCCCTCTCAGTAAAGCAGACAATAAAGGGAAACTCAATACAATAAAGGACACAAAAAGCTTCAAAAAGTGACAAGTAGAGGAAAAGGAGGAAAAAAGGGGCTAAAGAAACAACATAATGATGGGCAAAAGGTCAGTCAGAACAAGTTTCAAGTTCTGGAAGAGAATGAGGAAATTACGAGAGAAAATCAATCTCAGGAGGAAGGTCCTAATGAAAAAGAGAAAGAAGGAAACAACAAACAATCTCAAGATATTTCTTATCAAAAAGAGACGTTGATGAGTGAAACAGAAATGGAGATGGACTAGGAAATGACCCAAAGTGAAATGGATCTAGAAGATCATGAACTACAGGAAATTCTCGAGAAGGAAAACATGGATCTGGAAGGATTCTTGATGCAAGGAACCAAGGGAGGAATAGATTCACTACGTCAAGAAGAATGTAACAGAATACAACAGTTGTTTTTATGGAAAACTCAGGGAAGAGGGTTGGATAAACGTAAAAACATTCACAAGTAGGAGTACAGATGTGTGAAAACTATGAAATCAACTCCAGGATTAGCGACTAGAAATCCAAGAAAGAAGAGGGGCAGGAAAAAGAAAAATAAGCTCTTGATGGAGTGTAGAAAGCTAATGATAGATTTGGGTAAGATGAAAGATCTAACCAGTTACTCCTTTACAAATCTTTAATTATGAAGTTCATATCTTGGAATATCAGAGGTCTAGGTAGTAAAAGAAAACAATGATGGTTAAGTCGTAGAACGAAACTAGCAACACCAGACATAATCTTCACTTAGGAAACAAAATGCTTCATTCAGAAATTAAAACAAATCCATAGAAAATGGCTTAATAGATTTGAGTTTCTAGAAGTTAAAGAAGAGAACACAGCGGGGGGCATTCTCACTGTATGGAACCCCCAAAAAGTTAGCATAATAGATGTGGAGGCATCAAGAAATTATTTATCAGTGATTATTCAACCAATGGGGGTTTTAGATACCTTCCTAGTCACAAATGTTTATGGTCCTCAAAGAATAGATGAGAAATGAAGATTTCTAGACTCCCTAGTAGATCTTAGAAGCAGACATTAAGAAATACCTTAGGTCATGGGAGGAGATTTTAACATGATTAAATATCTTTCGGAAAAAAAAGGAGGTACCAGGCTGTTAAGTAAAGACTCTGAGGTGTTCCAAACCTTCACAGAAGATATGAAACTGGTTGACTCAGAAATGCACAATGGCCTTTTTACTTGGAACAAAAAAAGAGGAGGTGAGGCACAGGTAGCCTCCAAGTTAGACATATTTTTGATCTCATAGGAGCTTATGCTTGCAAATAGAGAAATAATAGCTAGAATTCTCCCCTTTGGAGGCTCTGATCATTGGTCGATTCAATTAGAAATCAAGGGATCGATTCTCCCAGGAATAGACCATTCAGATTTGAGAATATCTGGCTCTCCCACCCAGATTTCATCAACAACATTGAAAAATGGTGGTCTGAAGATTTGCAGATCCAGGGCACTAAAATGTTCCTCCTACATGAAAAACTGAAGCACATGAAACTCAGACTCAAAGAATGGAACAAGAAGGATTTTGGTAACATTTTTGTTGACAAAAAATTAGTGGAAATCAAACTACAAGAACTCAATCAAGCACTAATCACAAATGGTTTTGATAAAGTCAAAAGTGAGCAAGCTAATAAACACCACCAAGAATGGGAGAAATTATGCAAACAAGAGGAAATCTTTTGGAGACAAAAGTCTCGAATTCAATGGCTCAAAGAAGGTGAACGTAATACTAGATAGGAAAACAATCCAGACAAAGAGCAATGCATCAAGGAAATTACAAAAAATATCCTGAAAATGGTGTCAAGAGAGGACAATTTTAACCTGAATAATCCAATAACCGAAGAGGAAGTCAGTGAGGTTATTAAAGATATGCAAAATGGCAAAGATCCAGGACCAGATGGTTTCAATGAAGACTTTTTTAAGGCCTGCTGGAACATTGTCAAATAGGACATTCTGAATGTTGTGGAGGACTCTAGAAGAAACATGACTATTCTGAAAGCCCTCAACACCTCCTTCATCTCCCTGATCCCCAAACAGGATTCAGCCCTGAATGCTGATAAGTACAGACCCATTCTTTATGCAATGTGGTATACAAAATTATATCCAAGATTTTGGCTAACAGACTCAAACCTCTACTTCCTTCTTTAATTTCAGGGGAAAAATCCGATTATGTGGAAAGAAGAAAAATCCTAAATAACATTATTCAAGCCCATGAGGTAGTTCACACGCTAATCAGCAAGAGGCAGGCTAGTATGATCATGCAATTAGATATTGCCAAAGTGTATGACAAGGTGAACTAGATCTATATCAAGAAGGTGCTTACTGCTTTTGGGTTCGATCACAACTGGGTCAGATGGGTTATGGCTATGGTAACTTCTTCCAACTTTTCTATTTTGGTGAATGGATGGCCCTCTCAGATCTTCACTCCTTCTAGAGGCCTCAGCCAGGGAGACCCACTCTCTCCCTTTCTCTTTATTCTCATGATGGAAGGACTAGGCAGGTCCATTAAACAGGCCAAAGCCTTGGGAAAGATTAAGGGCCTTCAATTAACAGAGAATGGCCAGGAAATGACTCACCAACAATTTGTGAATGATACCATGCTGCAAGGAATTCCCACAGTCAAAGAAGTTTCAGTGTACAAACAAATCCCAAATGACTTTTCCTTGGCTACAGGTATGGAAGCTAATCTCTCCAAATCAAAAATCTTTTTCTTAAATACTAACATTGCAATTCAGAGAAATATCTCCATAATTCTGGGTTTTCAAAGGGATTCCCTCCCTTCAAAGTATTTGGGAATTCCCCTTACATCCAGACCTTTGCACAAAAGTATTTGGGAACCAATGCTTAACAAGATGCAAGACAAAGTCAAAAAATGGGCTATCAGATCATTGAACCTAGCTGGTAGGTTGATTTTGACAAAGGTCGTTCTACAATCAATCCCTGTTTTCTTTTTATCGGCCCTCCCAGATCCCAAAGGTGTCTTACAGAAATTCAAGAATATCCATAGAGACTTCCTTTAGGGCAAGGAGGAAACAAGGAGGAAATGGACCCTTGTTTCTTGGGATAAAATCTGAACCCAAGAGTCACGAGGGTCTAGTCTTAGATGATCAGGAGATTCTGAGTAAAGTTTTAGGAGCCAAGATTTGGTGGAGATGGGTTAAAGAACCAGAAGCTCAATGGGCTAAGACCTGGAAAGAAAAATATGCAAGCTCTTGGTAAACAAATGATCTTATAAGAATGTCTAGAAACATAAAGGGCTCTCACATCTGGAAAAAAGCCTAGGAAAACAAAACCCTAGTACAAAACAACAGTTTCTGGGAAATCAGAGCAGGAGATAAAGCTCTCTTCTGGGAAGACAAATGACAACAAGAACCAATGCTATTAAGAGAGGAATTTATGAGCCTCAAGCAGGAAACAGACTCCCAAGGATTAATAAAAATCAAAGATTTCTGGAATCTTCCTTATAACTCCGAAAAGTGGAGAAACTGGAGAAGCATAGATTGCAGAGATGACAACCCCATAAAAATAAAAGCAGAGGCAATCATGAGCATGTTAAAACAAAGGAAAATATTGGTAATAGAGGGGCAAGATTAGTTAAGATGGGGCCTCAATAAAGAAGGCACCTTTAATCTTAAGGAAGCAAAAAGAATTATCTTGAACCTAGATTCCTGTGCTTCGGCGAAATCTTGGCAACAACTTTGGAGCCACCAAGGATGGATGAAGATCAAGCTTTTCATATGGTTATTTCATCACAAGAAAATCTTAACTTGGGAAAATATTCGTAAAAGAGGTGTTATTGGGCCTTCTAGATGTCAGCTATGTGAAGCTCAAGAGGAGACAATGGATCATATTCTCAATAGTTGCACCTATACCAACTGGTTGTGGGATTCTTTTTCCACCATTTTCCAACAGACAGACAGAGATAAAGGAAGTATCATTAATACCCTAAACAAGTTCAGATTTTTTTTTCAGAGAATGAGATCCTTAATTTGGCCTGGGCCTTTATACCAAGCTTCATTATCTGGAATGTTTGGAAAGAAAGGAATAAAATAATTTTCAAGGATGAAAAAAATATTCCTCTTCACCTGTTGGATCTGACCTTGAAACAGATTAAGGAGATAGTTAGCACCACTGTTTGCAATTATCCCAAGAATCCTCCTATAGAAAATGATTTGAGAACTCTCAGGCAACTGGGAATGCAAGAGGTCATTCCCCATGGACTAAGCAGAAAGGAAACAGATTTGGAAATGGAAAAAGAGTTCTGGCATCCTCCACCGGAAGGTTATCTGAAATGCAATATTAATGGCGCTTCAAAATGAAACCCTAGAATAGCTGGTTATGGAGGGGCGTTAAGAGATGAAGAAGGAAACATCATCTTTATATTCCACTTCCATTTAGTTAAAGCCACCAACAATATGGCTAAATTAATGGCTTTAGAACAATGTCTAGAGCTTCTGAAACTAAATCATAGCACAAATGTCATTATAGAAGCAAACTCAAAGATCTCCATAAACGCTGTTAAGAGAATCAGTTGTGGAACAATGCTAGAGAAGGTCTTAAAACACTGGAGACTAATACAAGTGTACCAAATAATTCAAAAACATCTCTTGAGTCTTCAAACTGTTAGTTTCAACCATGTTCGACAAAAAGCCAATAAACTAGCAGATACTCTAGCCAACCAAGGAGTAATTAATTCACAATGAAGAATTGAGATGAAGTGGCGGGAGACACCTCAGAGCAGATTAAAAGCTCTCTGCAATGAACAAGTGGAAGAGGACAAAGAAATTTTTTGATATTGGGCCAGAGTGAAAGGCATGGAATGAAGATTTCTAAGAAATTTCGATCACAGTACTCTGGTTGGTACCTTGAAGAAGGGTAAGCACAAAGCAGTCACATAACACCCTGGTGTAAGTTGACCAATCCCCTTTTTATTTTGGATTGCAACACAAGGTTCAATTTTCAGTCAGCAGCAGTCTCTGGTGCAAGTTCCAAAGCAAGCTTGTGCAGAAAGGGCGGTTGGAATTTTCCAACAGAAGCTATTTACCAGCAATCCTCTTACGGAACAGAAAACCAAGCACAAATCAGTTTCCAGGTGATCGCATGGCTTCGGAACGGTAAGTGGTATTGGAAATTTTGGAGCGATTCCATTAGGCTCCCAACACGTGGCAAGGGAGTGGTACAGAATACCACCCTCCATCACGCATTAATGTTCGGTCATCTCGGCTGTGCGATATTTCGTCGAGCCATTTGATTTCGCAGAATGAATCGACGATTAGATTTGGCCGTGCTATTTTGTGGGGCCACTAGTCTTATCAGGCTTTTTGCGACAAAGATGTGGGGGGTTAGAGGAGTATTATATTTGGTTAAAGAATCATAAAGTCCAACCTAAGGTATTATTTGAGAAATTAGCATTGCATTTTGTAGAGGGGAGGGTCATATCTATGGCAGAATGCCCTTGTTATTTCTTGAGCCCATGAAGAGGTAAGGCTTTTTGTATATGCTATAACATTATTTTTTATTTAATGAAATAGAAGGTTTGTCTCTTGCTTCAGCAAAAAACATAATTATGAATGCAATTTACTATCAGCCCAAGCGATTCAATTCTATTTCCTACTATTTCAGGGTGTGTCATTTCTTCTTGTTAGTCTTCACCTGATCAGGGAGCAAGTTAGCTAAAATGTGATCTTATTAAGTTTTTGTTGTGATGCCATTGCAACAAGATGAGTTGCAAAAATCTTTCTTGATTCACGCGTTAAGTGCACAATTCCACACTTGGGGATGTCTCTAGTGTAGATTTGCACCCAGATTAAATTGATTTCTCTACAATTCCATGGCTTAAAATTTTTATTTTCCATAAAGAAGTCTAGTATTGTAGCTTTCTCACAGCAATTGAATAGTGGGAAACTAATGTACGAGACACCTAGGATGTTAAGGATCTCTTCTTCACTAAGTAATGCTAGATGAATTAACACAGTTGTGGTGTTTTAGAAGGTGATATCATCGCCAACTATGGAATTCCAGCAATTTGGTTTTGTCAGGTGCCATGGCAACCATAGAAAATTCACCCAAAACTCATTCTTTGAATCTAGAGTGTGACATTTTTGTTATGAAGTGACACCTTTAGTAGTCCTCCTTTAGGTTTTTTTTCATGTCATTATTTTCTTCAACATTATTATCATAAAGCCAACGTTGCAAAATTATGTGTTGGTAAGCCCATCTGTCTTGAGAGTTTGAAGTATAGAATTAATATTATTGGTAGTGATGTGTCGTAAGCAATTATTTGTTCTCTTCAATAATACTGACATGAAATACAAATTTGTATTGTTCATTCACACTTTAATTGAGTGGAATTTATTTAATGAAAGCATTTCTTTGCAATGGAAATCATAGAATTTTACTATTTAAACTTTAGTCCATAGGGTCCATCTCACTCTATATATTGAGGCTCAAATGGAAGACAAACATACCAACCGAATTAAGTAGGAGAAAATGCACATGGATATGGCAGTAATGTCCATATCTGTGGTGCCAGCATAGAGAATGAGCAAGTGGAGGCATTTTTCTAATGGTGTTATGATCTTTTTGGTGTATTTGTTTTTTAATTTTGTTAATTTTATTTTTCTTTAAGCTTGGGGACCTTTAATATTACTTCTAGATATGATTCTAATTTGAAACACAATATTACTTTAGGTTCTTTGTGAGATTATGAAGCCTACAAGAAATAACAACCCAATGGCATTTTGGTCCTATGCATCTTTTTCAACTCTGCCTTCCATATATAATTAGTTACAAGGTTATCGTTCAACTATTTTTTATGTGTTTAGCGTGATCTTATTCTGCAACATATTCAGAAACTGCAATAGCAAGAAATGCTTTGCAGAAAATTTCTAATCTCTAAGGGTGAAGCTACTAGGATTTTTAGTAAAGCTTGTTAGAGCAATCTCATTTGTCACAACTTTGTATTTTGTTTGATGGACTTTTACTGTCTTTGGATGCAAATATCTATTGGCAAGAAAACAAACCTCATTTTATTATTCTTCCTTCTGAGAAATTTGATTCTTCCATTTTATTCATTTACATTGTTCTGCATTATTCTTCGAATGACCATGTTTGTACCAGAGGCAGAACTACCTATCTGGGTCATATGCTATATCCCTAGTGTGATGTCATTTTTGAATGTGCTGCCAGCACCAAGATCATTCCATTTCATTATCCCTAATCTTCTTTTTGAAAATACTATGTGTTACCAAGTTCAATGTTATGGTATTAGGATTGCTTCAACTCAGCAATGCTTATGAAGGGATTGTTACAAAGAAGACATGTAGAGATTCTGAACCAGATTTGCTAGTTGTGGCTGAAAGAGAATCAAAGAGTCTAAGCCAACCACTTCATTGTGGGGCTTCTGAAACTAGCCTCGATGTGTTAAGAAAATTTAGGAAGCATCCATCCGCACCTCAAATTAGAAAGATTAATCGATGGTACATAAAGGAACTGGCTTTGGATTTCCCCCTACTTATTGCAACAGCTAGAAGTTTAGTATTAGCCTAAGGGATTCATTTCTATTTCCTACTATTTCAAGGTGTGTCATTTCTACTTGTTGGTCTTGACCTAATTGGGGAGCAAGTTAGATGAAATATGATCCTATTAAGCTTACCAATCCATTGTGTAATTTTTTTTTAAATTGTTTTTTCCTTGCTCTATTGTAAGTTAGTTGAAATATGATCTTATTAAGCTTACCAATCGATTGTGTAATTTTTGTAAAACTAATTTTTCCTTTCTCCATTTTCAACTCAATTGTTTTTTAGTTTGATATGTCACCTCTAATTTAGGCATTCCATTAAAGATAGGGTTGACTCTCCTCTTCATCATAAATGATTTAAAGAAAAATAATGTTCATCTATGACATGCACTTGGGATAAATAATAAATATGCTTTGTACACTTTCTGGGGAACTAATGCACTTCAATAGTGTGTTTTTGTATTTAGAATTATGCTAAAAGATTAGTATTAATTTCGATTATAAGATCACTATTGGTTTCAATTATAGCCAAACATATATATGGTTTTTTTCCATTTGGAATTCTTGCACATTCAAACTAGCAAATAATTTACTTCTAACTGAAAGAAAATTATCACCTTTTTATGAGCAACTTTATGAACAATCTTTCCTTGAACGAGTGAGATATTTACAATTTCCCATGCAGCAAAGAAAAATATGTAATGTGGTGATGTCTCTCCTTGATAGGGGGACTTAAAGCTCAAATAGTCAAACTATAACAACCCACTATATGAAAGATGAATTCATTTAGAACCCACCACTTACAGGTTGATTACATTTTGTGCAAGAATCATGCTAGTATGTCTTTCTTGGTGGGTTTTGGTAGCAAATATCCACAACAAGCACATCACAGAGGGTCCTCCATAGTTTTGATATTTGAGGACTCTAGAAAGATATCATGTATCGAAGGTTTCACTTTGTGGTTCAACAGAGAAGCACCTAACCCAAATGAATTGACAGGTGCAATTGTGAGAGGGCCTGATCGCTATGACAAATTTGAGGATAGCAGGGCCGATTCCACCAAGCTCGATCCCACGACGTATATCAATGCTCCTCTCATGGGAGTCCTGGGTCAGCTCCATAGCAACAATGACAAGGTCAATTCCACCAAGCTTGAGCCCATGATGTATATGAATGCTCCTCTCATGGGAGTCCTAGCTAAACTCCATAGCAACAACATGGAATCACAGTTTGAATTCAAAAAAATTTGTGATAGTTTTCATAATGAAAATAATGAACTTAATGATGCTCATTTTTGGAATTTGCCTCAAATTTTGAGATTTGTGTAGCCATTTATTGATCAATTGCAGCAGAAATGGGTTACAGGTCTACTAATGAAAGGTTTGTGTGTATAATTCTTGCTACTGTGATGTCTGTTGATCATTAGTTTTTGTTGCGTGAGTTTGAGTACAAAGATGCTCTGCATAAATCTATTATGTTTCTGGAGGTCCAACATTCAGGAAAACTATCGAGCAATAGCAACATGATAAGGTGGAGAGGAGATTTTGCTCCCACAAATGGACAAATCCAAATGTCATAATAATATTTTCTTATTTTGGTATTGCCATCTGTTCTTGAATGTTTTAGAAATGTTGTTTCCTAACTAGATCCCACAAATCCTTCTGCTTCACCCACATTGTGAGGGCCATCAAATTGTAGATAGCAGCTCAGTCAAAAGTTGCTTGTATTTCTACAATGGCACACATTTCTTACAAGCTCAGGCTACAAGCCCCCTTTCTGTTATGGCTTTTCACATCCTTCCACTTGTTTGTTGCAGGTAAGTGGGTTTGTATTCTTCTATTCTTAATTGCTTTCTTTTGATGTATCCCTTAAGAATCAGGGTTCTCTACCCCTTGGGTGTAAGCAGACTAGTAAAGTGTTGTTTATTTTTGGGCTATGTCGCTAGGTAGGAACCCAGAGGATAGGGTGGGTATGTTCTTGCAAGGATTTCTTACCATTAACTCAATTGTATTACTATGGAATTTTTTCTGCAGGAGCAAGGCATGCTAGGATCCTCAAATCAGAGGTTTAGGTTCAAATTCCTATCATGGCAGTCTGATCGATGTGTCTGTGTAAGGTGTTTTGAAGAGTAAAACTCTATGAATTGTTGTTGTGGTTGCGGAGGGCAAAGGCTATAATGTATAGCTAAACCTTCAGCTTATGAGAGAGATTTGCTAGTGAATATCAACTATGCATGTTACCCATATAGAGTAGATTGCTCAGTGTTGTAGAATGGAAATCCATGTTATTACCCCAATACTCTAGTATCACATGTCATTGTTGCAATGAATTTGTACCTCCAAAACTGGATGGAATTACTGGAATCGCTACTTCAACAACACTTGACTTGTGGTACTGAATATATATATCATATAATATATATTATATATATATATATATATATATATAATATATATATATTATATATATATATATATATATTATATATATATATATAATATATATATAAATATATATAGATCGCAGTGAGTGATGAGTGAGATATTGTTACAAAAGCTTTGAGATTGGTTATATCCAGCATCTCCAATAAATAAATTTCAACAGATTGGGATTCCAAATAAAAAATTTCAACAATAGTGATTTTAATGTGTTTACAATGATAAACCATAGAATTTTTCCAAAAATCTTGAAGCACATTATCAGCATTTAGCATCTCCAGTAAGGAAATCCAACAATAATGTTATTGATATGTTTACAAAGAAATACAGTATTTCTATATGGATCGTTTGGTAAGTATTATTGTATGTGACTGCGTAAATTATGTAAAGCAGAGTTACTCATGTAATTGAATATGTCATTTACTACAACTCTTTCATTTTTCTGAACAGTAACGCGAATTACATATGATGGAGAATGTCCTTTCTATTGCTCTTTCTCAAGCTATGATGCATATTTCCCCAACATTATAAATGACTTCCTTTTTCACTTCATACCATTATTTATTTAAACTGCAGAGTGAGTAACTTCATGATATTTTCTTATTATTCCTCCACTAACCGGCATGCAAGACGACATTGCATGGGCATGGGCAACGGTGTGGCTATTTAGAGTAACTGGATTGCCATATTATACCAAATTGGTATATACTCCACCATAATTTTTGTACTTGCAATGAGTATGAGTTCAATTGGGATCTCAAATCTGCAGGAGTTCAAATCCACCTGTCTAGCTTAAGTCCATATCTAGATAAACATATTAATCACCAAATGTTTAAGGATAAAAAGATTAAGTCTGATCACATGACCTTCAACTGACCACATCATCATAAATTAAAAATCATGCCAGCTATATTTCTCCGGAGAAACCAACTTAGAAGCTTACAGAGGCCAACAAAAGTGTTCCTCTACTTAGTTCTTGCACAAATTCCTCTATTCAAAATTTCCATCACACCAATTAATTGAAAGTTTCTCCCTCTTATCTTATGCTCCGAGTTTCAAAATTAACCTTACAATTTCCCATGCAGCAAAATATGAGAGATTTACAATTTCCTATGTAGCAAAATATGTAATGTGATGATGTCCCTTATGTAGAAAAATATGTAATGTGATGATGTCCCTCCTTGATAGGGGGACTTAAAGCTCAAAGAGTCAAACTATAACAACCCACTGTGTGATTGTACTGCAAACTTTGAAAAGATGGTAACCTCATGTGTCATGGAACATGACTGTAATGAATAACCCCTTCACCAACCGGATCATCTCCAATTTTAATACAAAGAAACTTCGTTTGACGTGCTCTCCGTCTGCACCTCTATTTGAATTCATTATCTCTCAGTGCAACTCCCTTTCTTCTTCCATCTCTCAACAGAAGGTAGTAAAGGCTAAGGAACAATCTTATTCTCCATGCCAGTGGGATATTCTTAGAGCTTATTTTGATGGGGTTGCTCAAAATGGAATATGTGCTTTTGAAGTCTACATTATTACAAAGGAGGATCAACAAATTGCTATTTATTGGAATGGGGGAAACGGAACAAACAACAAGGTGGAAGCTATGGCACTTTTAGGATTTCTTCTATTCAGTATATTCCTAAATATTGAATCCCTGCATATCTATGGTGATTCCAAAATCATAATAGATCATGAAAATGCCAAACTTTCCATAAAAAATCACTATCTCTCTGGATGGATGAACAGAATTGAGTCCCTATGGAAAACAAAAAAGGATTATGCTATAAAACATGTGAACAGGTCTCATAATACTCAGGCAGATGAACTATCAAAGAAAGGTCTCCAATCACAAGTTGGTAAATGGGAAATGATTATTAGAGTGGGAGAAGTAAAGTACCAAATTCAGGGTTTTTCTCTTCCGTGTACATAACTCACTCTACCATACATCTGGCCCAGTATGTACCACACACCTGTTTTTTGATTTTCTCTATTGCACAAGCTCCTCTGATTCGTAATTATTGCCCCATTTTGCTTATTATCATCTTTCCAGAATATGCATGATTACACTATGCATGGTTAAAAAAAATTCATGCACTATGCAAGTTATTTTTTCATTTCTAATTCGTTATTTTTTCATTTCTAGTTCTTTTTACTAGCTCTATACTTACTGTTATATAATTTGGATCACATCATTATAATAGAATATTGTTCTTTTTTCTTACTGAAAAAAAGGTCTAGCCGCCCCATGGTCTTCCCTGCTGGCTTTATTAGACCCGCTAAAGTCTCTAGTCAGGCCGGGTAGAAAAATATTGCATTAATGCTTGAATTTGTGTCGCCTCTTGCGAATATAAATACATCGCTCAGGGCTTATACTCCCATCGCACTCCAAGCTCCGCAGAGCCCATTTATTTTCTCATATAGCAAGTGTCAAATTTTCTCTTCAGAAGAACATATTATGTCAATGGCTTCCAAAATTGCAGGATGGATAAGTGTTTTAGCACTATGCAGTCTGCTTGTTGCTATATTTCAAGTGGCTGGCGTTTCAGCACAAATGCAGAGCAACATGTATACGACGTGCAATGACTACAACCCATCTGCCAATAATTACGCCCTGGATGGCCTTTACTGTGCAACATTGACTCTGATCAGTCCCTGTAGTGGTGCAACCAGTACAAATGGACTGCCTTCTGCGGCTAAGCTGGCGGTCCGTCGGGCCTTCCTTGTGCAGGAAGTGCTTAAGTGTAAGTGAGCGAGTTAATTACTATATTTGAGATTTGTTATCATGTGGTGAAGAAATGATGTTTAAATATGGAAATGTTGATATCAGGTGACGAATCCTTCAACACAACAAAGCGTGACGGTGCGTATTCTGGACAAGTGCTCAAACGGAGGGTTGGATCTTGAAACCGCGGCTTTTAATACAATTGATGTTGAATATGTAATTTCAACGCAGCCGTACCAACGCCCAAAACCATAGCAGCAAAACCACAAACCGCTAGTGAGTTTCTCGGACCGCCTTTGCGTGAAGGTAGTTTTCGTACATAGGCGCTCCGAGAAGATATAGTGCTGACGCGTGGTTGAGGCATGACATCACCCTCTGACAACTTCTCGGAAGGGAAATGTTAGTTAAAAGTGTCCTTCCAATATTCTCCTCCGCCGTCCGATCGGCTCCATCGTTCTCCACCGTTGATTGCATTCCAAGATGCATACGAGCCTGCAGTTAATGTTGCGTGGAGTAAAATTAAGTTTAATTGACCATACCTTTTATTAATAAATTGTCATATGCGTAGGTAGATATTTATGTTTTTTTTTTTACGGCATGTATGGGCGTGAATTAAATAATGGTATGGTCAAGTCAACATATCTTTAATGTTTTTACCATATAGTTTTAGTGGTATGTGTGTTAAAATATTGTTTTAGTTTTGCACACGGGAGAAATATAGTTCGCAGCAGCGAGGATTCATGAACCAGATGATTGCACAACAGTGCAAGGTTGAAGATCTGTATTAAAAAAAAGGGAGGAACGCATATGTATATGAGGGGGTTGTAATTTTTTTTTGGTGTTTTGTATTGCTCAAATGAAGCGGAGAAAGTTATGTAAGAAATTTTACAGCAGTAAAATTTGTAAGAATTTTTATATTCTACAGCAGTAAATGTAAAAGGTCATTTTTACAGCAGTAAATGTGAATGTAGATTTTACACAGCAGTGTAAAAATCAATTGTAACAGAGGCAGAGTAACTTTGTTTTTGTGTGAAAAGTTTTTGGGTGAATCCCTCTCAGCATAGAGGATGAATATGTATCAGTGATTTTTGTTTTAATGAATAGAAATCCTTTTATGGTGGTGCAATACTCTGTTCTCAGTTAATTTTTTTTTTTTAAAAAGCTTCCCTGTGCAAAAAGATCCTGGAGTAAAGGAAACAGAGCATTGCCTCTGTGTGCTTGAATTATTTGATTTTGGGATTTTGCCAGAAAAATCCCCAACAATGGTATCAGAGCAGGCTTAGGCTCTTTGAAGGTGACAAAGAAGCTGAAGGGAGGAGTCTTTTGTTGCAGCAGTAGATCTTCTCCAGCAGAGTGAAGGCTCAGTCAAGAAAATACTCAGGTATTTTACAAAGCTTTTTATGTGTTGCTGAAGAAGAATTCAGTTGTTTTAAAATACACAGTCAATAAATTGAAGCATAACTAAGGATGCAAGGAATGGCCAGCACAAGCACTGGTATGGGTATGTTTAACACCCAGCTCCCACAGTTTAATGGGAAAAACTATGAATATTGGGCAATAATCATGAGAGCCCTGTTTTCCTGTCAAGATTTATGGGAATTAGTTCAAGATGGTTTTGAAGAACCAGCAGATGAAAATGAGTTCAATAGATTAACTCCAGCAGAGAAGGATCT
>APFE030381419.1:71065-84503 GCA_000404065.3 Pinus taeda | reverse complement strand
GCATGACCAAAAATTCATAATGACCCTCATGAGTTCTAAATGTTTTTTTTGGAATGTCTTCAATCTTCATTCTGATTTGATGATATCCTAAATGAAGATCCAACTTGATGAAGTAAATTGATCCATTCAATTCATCTAGTAATTCATCAATGACGGGAATGGGAAACTTATCTTTAATAGTGAGCTTGTTGAGCTCCCTATAATCTGGACACATGCACCATGATCCATCCTTCTTGTGCATCAATACTACTGGAGTAGAGAAAGAACTTTGACTCAGTTGAATTATACTAGCCGCTACCATTTCTGCAACCATACGTTCAATTTCACTCTTTTTGGCATAGGGATATCTGTACAGCCTGACCTTTGGAGGAACACTTCCTGGAATCACATGAATAGCATGATCATGATCACGCATATGTGGGAGACCTTTGGGAGTCTCAAATACCTTGGAATGATTGTCCAGGACTTTTTAGAGATATGGAGAAATAGATGATTCTGATGTGGAAACATCTAGCGAACATAATTGTGCAATTACACCTCCTTGTTCCTTTTTTAGAAGCTTTGTCATACCATTAGAGCTTATTATCTTTCCTAGTTTCCCTACAATACCCCGTAATTCAACTTCCTTTCCTTCCACAGAAAATTTGATGAAAGTTCTTGAAAATTAAAAGCTATTGTACCCAGGGATTGTAGCCATTGGACTCCTAGCACAACATCAGCACTTCCCATTGGAATGGAAAGCATTGGGCTAGTCAATACATATTCTCCCATGGATAGCTTGATATTATGGCACTTTCCAAAGCAATTTATTGTTCCTCCATTTGCAATCATCACTTGACATTCTGGTGCTGGATATAGGAAGCAATTCAATTCTTTTGCTACCTTACAATGAATAAAATTATGGGTGCTTCCTAAATCAATCAACACTATTACCTTTTTCTTCTTGATTTATCCTTCTATCTTGATGGTTTGAGGAGTGGTAATTCCAGCCAATGCATTACAAGATATGGTCGGATTCATTTCTTCTTTATCTAGGCTTTGTTCCTGGAGTATATCCTCTTATTTTAACCTTTCTTGCTCCTTTTCTTCTTCCTCTTCACAATCTATGTAGAATAATTTCTTCTCAGCACACTTATGACCTTTAGTGTATTTGCTATCACAACTGTAACAAAGCCCTTTTGCTCTTTTTTCTTCCAATTGTTGTGGTGTCAATCTTATAGGTTGTGGAAGACTAGGGGCAACAACACTTCCATCTTTATAGTTGTGAGTGGTATGCTTCTTGGTTGCCATAATTTTGCTTTCCATTTTTCTTGCTAACCTGAATGCCTTCTCTAATGAATCAGGTTCCCAAAGGTGAACATCATGTTGGATATTATCCTTTAAAGACCCTATGAACACATCAATCCTATGCTCCTCTGGAATATCTTTTACCCTTATGTTCAATTTTTGGAACTCCTCAATGTGCTCCATTATTGAACCCTTTTTTTTAGACTTATCAATTGACTAAGAAAAGTGTTGCTTTTTGTATCCTCATAATGCGCTATCAATTCTTCCGTAAAAATTTCCCAAGTGATAAATTGTTTACGAGAGCAAATCCATTGATACCATACAAACTGATTTGGTTCCAAATATAAAGTTGCAATACGTACCTTTTGTGGGCTTTGCACATTATTGAGATCAAAAAATTGCTCCATCTGTAATATCCATGTTGCAGGATCCTTGCCATCAAACTTCCTCATATCGATTTTTGGAATATGGTGGGTCTTCGATCCCACATTAGAGTCTATGATATCATGATTAACATTTCTTTTGTTCGCATCATGAGTTTCCTTTATTACCTTTTCACCATTAGTAAGTATTTCTTGTAGAAAATTTGTCAAATCTGTCTTCAAATCTGCCATGCCTATTTTCAAATTTGTGTTCAAATCTATCTTCAAATTGTCCATCTTAGCTTCCATGCCATTCATCTTAGCTTCCACGCCATTTATCTTAGCTTCTGTTAACTTTTGTGAGCGTGACATTTATTGCACTTGTTCTTGTAATTTTGATATATCATGTAGCATTTCTTCCTCTTCTTCATGAGTCATGATAGAGCTTTCAGGTTCCTTACTAGGTGTTTGAATTTTCTTTCCTCGGGGCATAAGTTACCGATAATAATGCTCTACTAGCCCTTTTAATTCCTTCAAAATAAATTTTCAAACCAATCTTAAGCAAAAATTTAAAAGAATCTACACACCTTTTTTTCACTTTGTAGGAGCTCGATATTGCCTCTGATGTATCTCTGTACTTTCAGAACATCCAGTTCTGAAATTGCGATCTGTGGTAGCCCTCTGTGTCCTCTTTCCAATGCCACCAGTCTAATCTAAATTGGATTCTCGAAGGAAGAGTTATGCAAAATCTCCCATAGTGACCTGATTATAGACTAGTTCAGTAGAGCGAACTTGTATGACATGCCACGAGTCACTGTTTCAACCTTTAGCTCTGAAAACTATATAGAAGAAACTACATTCCGTCCTCTTTCTGCACCTTCTTACGAAATTTCAATCCAATTCTCAGAGAAAAAGTTATGACGATTTTCCCCAGGTCACATGTTTGGAATGTAATTCAAGAGTCTACAAAAAGTCCAACTTCCTCAGATCATATCTCTGTAAATATAGCGCAAAAAGCTCGGAAATTTGGACCCGAGATTTAGCACGATGTCTTCTCAAATGGGTTTTTTTTTCAACTTTTGAAACTTTGCAGAAAAAAGTTATAACGAAAATGCGACGATGACCTGTTTGGAGCAGCGAAACCATAGAATCCAAAGCTCTGATACCAAATGTTATGAAACCAACTCAAGAAAAGATAGAAAAGATAGATCAACGCTTAGAATTTTGCCTCTTCGAGGGCAAACTCCTTTACTTAATAAGTGCACAATTCTTTGGATGATACAAATGACAAAACCTCCTTTCTATATATAGGAGTCTAGGGAGTCAACAATATATCCTAGCCGACCACAATAATAAATAAAGCCACAAAAATAACAATAGAGGGATTCTATGGGGCACAGTAATAACAATATGGGGACAATAGGGGCACAACAATATTAATAAGGGGTATAACTACAATATTAATTGGGTAATCACTAGTATTATAGGGACCCAACACCCTTAGATCCTTATGTTGTTCTTTTACACACATGAGTACAAATCTGTTATTTGAACTTATTAATCACTTCATCTGATTAGCAACAACTAAATTCAAGTGATTTTTAATTTTGTGTGCCCTGAAAATAAATTTAATCCCATTTTTCTTAAGGTGATATTTATGCTCTCTCCTATAAAACACTACATCACGATCATAAAGATAAGGACTTCCTAAGACAACTCCATATATGTCTACTGGAACCACATCTAATTCCACTTCATCAATGTAATTAGCTGTAATTGCAAATTTTAATCTACACTGCTTTGTGACTTTTATCTGAGTTGATTTATTTAGCCAACCTAATGGGTAAGGTCTTGGATGATTCGGTGTCTCCAAGCCCAAGTTTTTAACCAAATATTCAAATATTAAATTTGCTTGTGATCCATTGTCAAACATTGTATCTATCTTTGTGTGCTTAGAAATTATCCTTATGTTAAACAGTTCAACTCTTTTATCCTCATTTGAAGGATTTATGTTTGATGAATATGCAATAGTATTCGAACTTGAACCAATGTTAGAAGTTTTACATGTCGAAACTATGGCAGTTATCCTCCTTTCATCACTTGAATCAGAGCCTAGATCTTGTTGGATTGCTGCATTTTCTTTCTTTTCATCCTTCTCCTTAAGGAACTTCTTTGGCTTAAGTTCTGGATGAAGTTTCCAACATCTATATTCATCATGACCGATTCTCTGTCAATGAGAACAAGTAGGTCTTTCATTTTGAGTTGTCACTGATTTCTTTCCCTTCAAATTGTTCTTCCTCTTAAGGTCATTGGAATCCTTTATTTCCAACTCTTTGGATGATTGCGGTGAAAACTTGAATGGTCCGTCACATGATTCAATATGTATGGCTTGAACACACACTTCATCAAAATCATCATGGTTAAACATCAATAATGTATGCTAAAAATATGAATGTAAATTGCAGATGCATTTTAACAAAGTTTCACGTGTGTCCAATGAAATACCAAGAGCCAATGTTTTCTTTCTGAACTCCTGAGTAAACTCCTGAACACTTTTCCCTTTACCTTGCCTCAAGTGTTGCCAATCAATAACATCTTATTGCATGTATCCTAAAGGATATAATTGTTTCCCAAGAGCTTTTAAAAACTTATACCATGAAGAGATGACTTACCTTTCCGTTTAACATCTATTTGAGTTTTACTTTCCCACCAGATTAAAGTTGTTCCCCCCATTCTAAGTGTAGCTAACTGAATTTTTGTTTTGTCATCAGAAATGTTCTGAATACGACAATATACTTCTAACGGCTTAATCCAGTTATCTAGCCTTTCAGGATTCATTTTGCCATCATAAATAGGTAACTCAAATTTTACATCAAGTTTCAAAAGAGATGTTTTCTTAGGTTTCTTTTATGTTTCAGATTCTGAACTAGAACAAGAAGAAGATGATGATGATGATGGAGATGATGGAGGTGTAGGAGTTTTATCAGCTTTCCTTTACCCTTGTCCTTCTTCGATGTCTTTGAAGAAGAAGCTACATCTCTCGCCTTCTTATCTTCATAGAGTTCTCCCAACATTGGTTGCATGCTCAAGAATTCTTTCTAAAACTATTCCTTGCTCATCTTAGTTTCAGGGGTTTCACTAGCATTAGACCCTGTCATGGTCAACTTATAAGAGACTCTTCGCTTTACAATATTCGGATCAATCTCCTCGAGTATTCCTTCTCCACGTTGTGAATTTGACCTAGTTAACATTCACTGGCAAAATTCTACAAACGTAACCTACTCTGATACCAAATTATATGATCTGAAATGATCATATGTTAAACTAAAGTAGAATTGATTAATGCCATCAGTGAACTAAATTTTAACTTAAGTACTTTAACTGTGAGAACTCATTGAAAATGAATGACTTTACGATGGAATTGAAACATAAGAAACATGTAAACAGAAGTAATAAGCAGTAAAAACACAACAATACTAGACAACAAGGTTGATTACAAAGTTCGTCCTTGATGGACTACGCCTTCGGGTCCACTTTCAAGATGGGCATTCGCTTTATTAGGATTGAATTTGAGAAGGTCGATTACATAGAAAATTAACCAGACTAATTTACACGTAGGAACTTATAGTCACTATCACAAGAAATATCTCTGAATTGGCTTTCGAAGGCCTGTCACGATTCCCAATTTCAACTCTCGATGCTCCTATTACACTGGAAAAAAAAACAACCTATGTCCTCCAGAATCTTCATACAAAACCCTAAAACGACTCTCTTATGCCTCTAATGCACCAATATGCCTTTATAACCCTCCATATGCATTCGAACTCCCTCTTGCAGGGTTTAGGAATGAATCAAATACTCCTTAGGGTTAATTTAGGGTTTATTGGTTAGGAGGTATTGTCAAATGTGACATTCACCACTTGATTTAATTGATTTTATCAAAAACTACAACTAAAACCCACTTTTAGGCCTTAGTTAGCCCGCGGACTGTTAGAAGTTAGCTAACCAGGTGGAGGTTCTAACAACTCATGTGATCAAGTGGATATGACCTGTGTTAGTGCACTGATGGTTCACTGCCTGCTGGCGGTTGACTCTGCGGTGAATGTATTGCACTCACATGCTGAGGTTTACTCCGCAATCTCCAATGTAGTGAACTACAACCCCGAGAGTCTGCCATGGTAACTACCACTGCTCACATGCTGCAGTTTATCTCCTGATGCGGTTAGTCTCTGCCATGGTAACCTCGATGGCTTAAAACTACATCTAGTCACATGATTCGCCGCGGTTACACTCCGCTGCGGTTTGGCCAATGGTTTAGGAGCTGTGGTGATATGTATTGTTTATTAGATAGGCTTTGTAATGTTTTATGGTTCAAATGGGTATAAACTTTAGGTTAATGCATTTTAATGCATGTTTTTTTTATATAGGTTAATGGGTTTATATGTATTAGGTTTTAGGACTTAGGTTTATTTTTAGGACTAGTACTGAGGTTGAAGCATCTCTTTGGTTTAGATACAAAAACCCATGGACATCTCTTTGTCACAAATTGGCATTATCAACATCATATGACAACAAACACATGTCGACAACCATACCCCAGCGGAATTAATGCCAAACACATGTCAAAAACCAGGTAAAAAACCATATCCTTCGAACACAATGAAAATCATATCAACCATTGACATTACCGGTAGAACTAAAAATCAACACCGGACAACCTGAGCCATAAAAATTACTGTCGAAGTTGAAGATACTGGACACTAAATGTTGAGGATGAATAGTGGAGAAGTTGATAAAGCTCAAGACCTCATTGACCATGATCATTTGACGACCATTTCAACTTTGAACTACTGAAGACTTCGCTCATGCTGGATTGACAAGATCCTCCTGGATCAATTTTTGCCCTACAGTATATCAGGCATGTTTTTCCTCTAAGATGATAATGGTCAATTTAACATGTCAGAGCATCTAAGATATTTGTTTTTTGGGTTTTGGTTTTGGCTTTTATGGAGGACCAATACATTGAACAAACTATAAATGATGTATTAACTCTTTTAGATAGTACTAATAGATAATCAAAGGGTTGTTATTTAACTTCACAAAATGATTTGAATTTATAAGGTGTGTAGAAAGAATAGTAAGGAGATATGATTAATTTAGATTTCAGACAAAAAGATAAATTATCATAAATGGTAAAAAATTTGTGCAATGTTCAAAATTTAAACAAACTATTCTTAAAATTACATAAGATGCTGACAATTTTATGATTTAGAGGGAGAATTTCAGGCAGACAGTCCAATATCTCAGTTTCTTTATGATAATAACTTCAAAAGGAATTTTAAGAATAATTGTAACACATTTATTCTCACTTGATATCTCTATAAAACTTAAACATATGAAGAATAAACATAATGAATGAAACAAAATGAAAACTTACAGAAGAAAACGAGACTATATGACACCAAATTCAAAATCCTTTGCTTTATTATCAGTGATCTAGAAACATCTTGTAGATCAATGCTTTTATAAAATTTTCTTATGGAAAGGTACCACATTTAATAACTCGTAGAAGAGATATATTTATACAATTTTAGATAGTAAACAAAATATCTTAAACTATTTACAAAATAGTCTAAACGAAAGTAGGAAAATAAAACTCCCTAATGATGTGTCCCTATTAAATAGGAAGTTGTTAATGATTGTTCCTTCAAAATCTATTTTGTTGTCTTCTTGTTGGAATATGAAGTTAATCAATTGTTTCACACAATTGATCCCACCTCTTATCACTTGGTATATCTCGATTTACCATTCTTCTAAAAATCTCATCAACCTCAGTATATCTTTCAAAATTGGGTTTGGTGAGAAAAAGATGTCCAATTTCTATTTAATTGTGAGGTCTAAGCTTAAAGCTTCCAAAAACTCCTTGCCAGTAATCTGTCGTTTTATCCCTGCAAATTGACTGTTGTCTACTGCAATAGTATATAGCCTTTCACAATAATCCTCCAATTTTACTAGTTGCTCATTTGATGACACTATCAATGGTAAACCTTTCTTATGTAACATACTGAATTTAGAGTGAAACCTCCTTACTGTAGTGTTCAAGGCATCACAATTTGTTTTCAGCTAAGTTAATAGATTTCTCTTCATTATGACTTTCTTAATCTCCAAAATAGCAGTTGTCCTATCTGGAATATTCATCTCTTGTAACTACTACCTAGTCTTAGAGTTTAGTACTTTGATCATCCCTGATGCTTCTATGGGTTTTTGTGCCTAATGTTGCCTTCTAATTCTCTATCTCTGCCCTGCATTTAGTAATCAATTCTTGCTGCTCAAAAATGATTTGTATGGATGGCCATATTTCTGTTATGGAGTGGCTGATATCTAACCAGATGTCTTCCTTGGCTTGGGCCAAAGTATATGCCATTAGATTTTTTCTCTCTAACTGTTTAACCTTGAGCTCTAACCTGTGTGACTTTTTTATTTCTTCTACATACAAGGTATCATTCTTTACCTTCTTTGACTCCAGGGTTTGGAACTTCTGGAGTAGCTTCTCATTTTGTTGCTTTTGTGCTTGTAGCTCCTATGATAACCTTGTCGTTTCACCTGTTGCTAAAAATGAAGCAATGTTAGTAGGAGATGAGCTTAGATCTGCACCTATCATTGGAGCTCTTGTCACTGAGGTCACAACAAACTATGTTTCCTATTTTTCCTTGAGCAGTTGTTCTATTTGCTCTTCCATTTTCTTGATTTTTATGTTTTTCTCAATGATGAGTTTTAACATCTCCTCCCCGTGTTGTTCATTTTCTACCATTTCTTTAGTCTATGGATCCTCGGTTGAAGCCAGTTTCAACTGTTTCTTCAAGGCTGTAATCTCAACATTCTTCTTTTGCAGTATTTATTTAATTGCTTTACATTCCTGAGGATCATATCCAATCTTGATAATGATATCTTCTAAAGACTATAATTTGTTATATTTAGACAAGGATGACAACTTTTCAAATCTTAAGTTGTGACTGTACATTTGAAAAAGTAGTTCTGAGCTTGGAAAGAGACATGGAAGTTGTAGTCATTGTTGAAAATAAAATCTCACCTGATTGCCTATGCAAATCCATTTGATCAATGGGATGTATCCATTTCACATCAAATGAGAAGATGGTCTTCTTGTAGTCTGTTGTGGATTTGGGAAATGGAATTTGTGCTTGTAGAAATGTGATTTGCATCCTTCCTCTTTCACTATCGAATGCAAAGAGAAGTCTATGATAAGAAGTGGATGTCTATTTCCAAAAATGACTGTATACTTGTGATTTAAGAGTTTCATTCTTTTGCCTGATTTTTAAAAATGTTGAGAAGATATTAGTATCTCCTGTTGAGCTATTCTTAGTTGATTGGATAATATCCATAGGTTCAGTTGAAGGAGTTGAAGAAGTAGAGGGAGGCTTGGGATTAGTTGTCCCTGCTAGTGAAACATCTTCAAATTCTCCAAGGTCAATTATATCTGGTGGCTTGCCTTCTGATGACATTGATAGTTCAGTGTTCAACTTCTTTTGTAGAACATAATACTCTTTAATTTTTTCTGAAGCTGATTGAGTTTCCTCTCTAGATACTTTATATTGAGTACTCTATGTAGCTAGAGTCTTTGTCTGTGGAGTTGATATAACATGTTCATCAGCTTCTATGAGAGTCCCTTCAGACCATTGATCCTGGTTCATAAATTTTTCCAATTCTGGCTTGGGAGTATGGTTGTAAGGTGTTGCCTTCAACTGTACTCTTAGTGATCCAGGTGGATGTTGGTGGCCACCCACCTATCCCACTTGGACCCCCACAACTATCTCTTTCAATTTTTCAGTTTCTGTAATTGTAGCACAATTTACTATTTTTAGCAGTTTTTCAAGTCCTGAACTTCTGAAGCCATTTTGAGGCCCTAAATGACGTTTTTTGGGAAATTTGGGAGTAACATGGGTCCATGGACTGATGTTTCTCTTCCCAAAGTTGTAGTGTTTGGCTAGATCTTTCTAATGAGCTATTGTACGCATCAAACGAAGATTGTATGCCAAAGTTATGACCCCGGGAAGTTGATGTACCAAGTTACCCAAACGGGGCCCACAGTTTGGTGTTTCATCTTATAGGGTTAGGTTTTAGGATGTTGAAGATTTTCCATTATTTCTCACCAATAAATAGGCCTTCAAGCCTCATTGTAACACAGTTCAGAGGCATGTAACTGCCACATCTCTTCTTAGAGAGAAGCTACCATCGCCCTAGCTGGTTTATTTCCATTTCTATTTGTAAGCATATTTAAATATTTTATATTAATGAATTGAAGTATTATTTCCGCTGCATCTCTGTATTTATGGTTATTTCTATACTTTATTATGTTCCTGTATAAATCTGGATCAGTGGTATCAAAGTGGTCTGCTTTTTCTCTATTTTTCTTTGCATGTCCCCAACAAGGTCAGGATATAAGGAGCTAGGGCTCGATCTGGTTGAACCTTCGCAAGATCAGCCTTGCAAATCCTGATGGCTCCCACAGCGAATGAAAAGAAAGATGAGGGGGCGGGAGATCCTATCAAAATCTTGCTTGAAGAAGCCCTTGAGCAACAAAGGAATGTGATGATGGACAAATTTTCCCAGTTCCTTCAACGTCTACCCAGAGGTGACGCACCGGCTTCCAACAGCTACTCTGGAAATGCCACACCCTTTAAGGTACAAGTTAATTTTGAAATCCCCATCTTTGAGGGTCAAATAGACGCATATGTCATAGATAAATGGTTAAATCTGCTAGAGGGTTATTTTTCTGTTCATGATTTTTCCAGTGGGGAAAAGATTATTTTTTCTCTTCTCAAAGCAACCCCCCACGTCAAGGACTAGTGGGAAACCTACTGCGAGCAAAAGGATGAAACTATGGGCTCACTATTTTCAGCCGCACCCACTTGGAATTCATTCTGGGATGCCATCAAGGAGTAATACTACCTTGTCAAAATCTACAAGGACAAATACATAAGTGGACCACGTTGCGGCGAGAAAGGGACCAAGATGTGCCAGAGTTCACAAACATTTTTCTTACCCTTCACACACAATTGGGTATCAAGGACTTTGAGCTGTATTTGGTACTCAAGTATCGTGACTGCCTACATAGATACATCTAGGAAGAGATGGAGTTCCTGAACATCTCCTCGCTTGGCACAACATACCAATACGCTGTCAAAATAGAGCAGAAGTTTAAATGGAAGAAGCGGGACTTTGGATCTCTGAATCCGAAGCAAGGGAAATGCTTCCCCAAATCGCAAAACCAAGGACAAAGACAAGATGAGGCAACCAAAGAAAACCCATCGAAGCCATAAGAAAAGAACAACACCACGAAGTCAAATAAGGACACAAGAAAGTGTTGTGAGTTCCATAAGAGTCCCACTCATGACACAAGTGAGTTTAGACCAAGAAATCATTGGTGGCCGAGTTGAAGGCTTCCGAATCAGATGCATGTTCCAACCCTGAGTTAGAACCTAACAAGGGGAATTGCAAAGGGAATCATATCATTGATGCGGAGCTTAGTGCCACTGTTTCCACCACCAATATCCATAAGAATGAGCCCGAAGATCCACAGGAGGGGGAGTGACTTTTCCACTCACAAATGTGGGTGAAGGGTTCGCCACTGCAATTCATTGTCGACAATGGCAGCCAAAAGAACCTCATTTCAGCAAAGGTCGTGAAGCGGTTGGGCTTACAGACTACACCACACCCACAACCGTATAGTATCAGGTGGCTTCACTAAGGACGAGATATCTGAGTCCGCTAGTAGTATCGCCTTCCCTACAACATCAATCCCTTCATAGACAAGGTATTGTGTGATGTTTCACCTTTGGATCTTTGTGATGTACTATTAGGCCAACCATACTTATGGAGGTGACATGTTGTGTATGAGTCAAGGCCTCATGTTGTTATTATTAATTTGGGTAATTCATTATACAGGATACTAGAGGTAGCCCCACCTACCACCACCCCTTTGATCTCTGCTAAGAAATGCAGCAAGATTGTCTCCCAGACTAGGAAATTCATTTTCTATCTAGTTCATTCCCAAAGTAAGGGGAATATCATAGCCACATCCATGACCCCTGCGAAGGGTTCCTCCATGTAGCAGCAACAAAAAAGGAAAACAGTCATGACAGAACACATGAACAACTTCTCCTCACCCACAGGGGTACCACACAAGTTTCAGGTGCGCAACAAAGTTTGGTTACATTTGCAGAAAGAATTCCTTACAAGATCCCATCAGAAGCTGAGACCACTCTGACATGGTCCTTACACCAGTACAAAGGTTGCGGGAAACAATGTTTTGGAGCATAGCATTCCCCCATTCCTTCTCTTGCATCGAGTGTTAAATGTGGACGACCCTCTACCATGCTTCCCACCATTACTGGACGCATTAGAGATTGCAAAACAGCTCATCAGCGACCAAGTCCAGGAGATGGAGGGACTCAACACAATGGGGACCATTGCTTCCTGAGGGGGGAGCAATGATCCAAGTGGATGTTGGTGGCCACCCACCTATCCCACTTAGACCCCCACAACTGTCTCTTTCAGTTTTTCATTTTCCGTAATTGTAGCACAATTTACTATTTTTGGTAGTTTTTCGGGTCCTAAACTTCCGGAACCATTTTGAGGCCCTAAAAAACGTTTTTTGGGAAATCTAGGAGCAACATGGGTCCATGGACCGATGTTGTTCTTCCCAAAGTTGTAGTGCTCAGATAGATCTTTCGAGCGAGCTATTGTACGCATCAAACAAAGATCATATGCCAAAGTTACGGCCCTGGGATGTTGATGTACCAATTTACCCAAACAGGGCCCACTGTAGGTTTTAACCTCGTACAAAAATTACCTGCATACAAATTCTAAAACCCTGAAAATAAACAATGCGAGTGCATAACACATAAAACACATATACATAGATATTTCCCCTAGATCCCAAAATCTGGACTACCAGCTTGATTTTTCATTATGTTCCTCTCAATGTTAAAATACATATTTATACATGCCAAAGCATCCAATACCATGGACTGAAAACCATCGCGTCCAAAAACATGTGCGAAAATCATGAACAAAACCATAGGTGGGTTTGTCCATCCTAACATAGGGTCCAAAACTAAAATTTTCCGGGGCACTGCCCCGAACACCATAAAGTGGGGTTACAGGTACCCCTCAAACCCCTGTGACCTCCCCCCCTCTAACCCCCAGCTAACTATGTGGGCTAATCGTGGAAAGAATATAACACAACCCAACATTCTCCCTCTTGTTGTTTTCTTTCCACAAGGGGCCACAAGAGAGCTTAGTCATTTATCCAGCCCTGTAGTGCCCATTGTTTCTCTACACCAAGAGAACTTCTCAGAGCTCATATATTTTGTCAATGCATTTGGATTATTCTTCAAAGTGTCCACCTTTACTAGCAACACCTTTTTGTCTTCTATCATATCCCTCACAAATTGATACTAAACATCAATGTGCTTTTCCTTTGAATGATATGTGGGGTTCTTTGCCAAAAAAATTGCACTTTGGCTATCACAGTCTATCGTTATAGCTCCCTGTACTAACCCCATACTTGAACACAATCTCTGCAACTAAACTGCTTCCTTGCTTTCATGAGTGGCTGCCATGTATTCTGCCTCTGTAGTTGATAGTGCCACTACAGATTGTTTCTTACTCATACAATTAACTACACCTCCAAATAGGTTAAACACATACCCACTTCTAGATCTTCTCTGATCCAGATCTCCAGCCCAGTTTACATCAACAAAGCCATG
>APFE030381419.1:28762-39359 GCA_000404065.3 Pinus taeda | reverse complement strand
GTACCCTCGTGAAATGCATCAACAAACGAACATGGTACGCATAGAGACGCGAGAATCTGCCCTCGCAACTGAAATATTTCATGATCAATCTCATGAGTGGAGCATATTCATCTTTTAGGTACCTGAATGGGAACACTCTTTTGAGCTGCCTCAAGAAATTGGGTTTGATGTATGGCTCATAATGTTGTCGGTCAATCTGTTTTTTCTTGTGCCATGGTTCACCAATATTTGGTATGCCTGTTGCTAATGAAACAGTTTCCGGTGTAAGAGTAAAAGTGACCCCAACCAAGGTAACTTGGTCTCTGTGCAAATGCAAGACAAAGAGATGAGCCAATTCATGATGAAACTGGACCTCAGTTACCTTTTGACAAACCCATAGCATGATTGATGCTCAAAACCCTGCTTGGCAAGAGGAGAGGCATGTATCTCTATGAGGGTGATGGGTTCTTCCCTAACATGTTTGCCACTTTTCCGAGGCCTCCGGGATTCTTGTTCTCTCAAGGGAGAATAATTTTCGGTCTCTACCTCATATTCAGATGAGTGACCAGATGACATGACTGCTGATATATAAACTGCTTTGAATGAAACTGTGTGTGCAATTGAATGTGGACTGCTTTTTGCTCTAACAATGTTGTGACAAGGGGAAAAAACAAATGCACAAGGGAATATTAGGAAAGGGAAAATATCAAGGAATTAGGGACTTTGAAATAAAATGTAATTGGGTAAGGAAGGGAAAATGTATACATATGGAAACAGGGTTTAGGGTTTCAGGGGATATTGAATATTTTTTAAGGAGTTTTCATAGGGGTAAGGGATTAGGGGTTTAGGGATCATATGATAGGATTATGAGGGGATTAATGAGGAAATTTGATTAGTTACTTTGGGAATGAGGGACAGCGGGAAGTGAGGAAAAACGTAGATCTTGGTAGCAACACTGTTTTCAAAACCCTAAGAAATTTTTCTTATTGGCAAAAGGAAGGTTCTTCAAAGTCTTGTTTCAATGGGCATGAGCCATGAACCATTCACATTTCACCATTAAATACAAAACAATTGCAGTGGACGAGAGCCTACTTGGCGAATTTATGGGAAGTTTGGGCGATTTGATGAATTTGCAAACAAGTCCGGGCTTCAAACTGAGTGCGTCGCGCTCATCACCCAGTGCGTCGTGCTAGTTATGTGCGCCGTGCCAGTGTTGAAATACATTGCCTGAAACTTCAGTGTGCGCCGCGCAAGGTATGTGCGCCGCGCAGCCTGGTATATGCACCGCGCAGGTAGAAGTTGGACCGTTCTCCTCCAAAATGCACAATTTCGACTTGGAATGATTTTCTCCACCCTTGGCATGCACAATGACTTGAAACATTCATTAAAAACCCTTTATAAAGGCACCAATTTGATTTTTGCTTTTTCCATAACCCACTTTGTAATGTTTTTCCTTTGACACTCTTTCAGGATTAATAGACTTCTGCTTTTTTATTTCCTTCTTAAATTTGGTTGAAATAATGATTTTATTTGATACTTTTTGCAGGGATAACTGTGATATGATTTGGAAAAGGAGAACAGGGCTGCACCTAGATATTTCGAGATCTTGGAATTTTTGAAAAATTTTACAAAGATGACAAGTCGACTTATCTTCAAAACAGAGTTTTGAAGAGAAGTCATAATCAGTTGTTCTGATGATAAAAATATTTGAGATAACCACATATCAGGGACCTCCCTCTGGCCTGCTGGCTTTATTAGACTTTGCAAAAACCAAATTGACTTAACCCTAGACCTAATGACCAAGAACACTTGTCGTGACCTAAAAATTGAAACAGGGCTGCAAATGACTGTTCAAGACTTTGATTTTTTATAAATGGACCTGAGCCAGCAGTGCCAAGCATGAGGGGAATGAGTAACACAAACCTTTCCGTCAGATTTATGGCATGCTCCTAACGAGTGCAAATGATAGAAACTGATGTGACACCTAAACATGAAATGCAAAAAGGAGTTTTGATCTTTGATGGAGGGATAACTAGACCGACACTAACATTGGCTCCAATGGGGATGGTAGTTCCTTGGAGGTGCCAAGAACAGCAGATCTCTGTAAGAGCTAGACAGTGCCTTCATCCATTGGGCTATGGAGTCATTATTTCAACACAAAACTTTGACAATTTGAGTGACTGCAGATTTGACTGAAAACCGAAGACAACTTTGACCAAAACTGACTCAATTTTTAAACTAAAAGGGCTAATACAACTGACTTGACAAACTTCAAACCAACTAACCTCCATCTCCAAAATTATAGCCTTCGTTGCGGGCCCCAGACTGAAGATGAGAGATTAGTACACATGTGCAATAAAACAAAAGTAAAACGATATATACAATGATGATGAAATGAGCAGAAAATACTCAGAAGTGGTATCGCTTTAGCAGCCGACCATTGATCGGCCCTCCAGGACAATCATCTCCATTCATTTCTTTGAGAAGAAAAGCGTTCTGGCCACGATACGCTGCAACTTGTAAGGACCCTTCCATAAGTTTTCAAATTTGTCGTGCTTTCCTTTGTCTTCATGTCGGGCATCCCACCTCAAAACTACCTCATCTAGCTGAAATGTGTCTGCTTTTGCCTTCCTGTCATAAATATTTTTTATGCACTCTTGCAACTTGAAAGTATTTTGAAATACCTCCTCCCATGTCTGCTGTAAATGAATCATCTGATTAATCCTCCGCTGCATAGGATCTTCCTCACTACCAGCTTCCTGAAGCAATTTGACTACCGGGACAGCAAGCGAAGTAGGAAAAACCGTGTCTATCCCGTACACCAACTCGAAAGGAGACATGCCAATAGACTTTTTCTGACTTACCCTATCCACCCACAGTGCATTCACTAATTTCTTGTGCCATCCCTTTTTATTAATTTCCAGCAATTTCTTAATGATATTAACCAAAGATTTATTAGATGAATCTGCCAATCCATTTCCCTGAGGATGGTATGTGGTTGAATGTCCCAAGTTGATATTGTACTTATAGCAAAACTCAACCATTCTTTTTGACTTGAATGCCGCTGCATTATCTATGATTATCTTACTAGGACACCCAAAACACGACAAAATATTGGTTTCAAGAAAAGAGATAATTACCGCATCTGTGGCTTGTCGAGTAGGAATCGCTTCAATCCATTTTGTGAAGTAGTCCGTGGTTGTCAATATCCATCTATGTTGTCCTGACAATGCTGGATGGATTTCCCCGATGAAATCCAATCCCCACTGCTGAAAAGGTGCACTAACTTAAATTGGTTTGAGAGGCAAAGGCTGTAGTTTCTGCTTCCCTTCGAAAATTTGGCATTTGTGACAATTCTTAACAGCCTTATACACATCTGAAAATAGTGAAGGCCAATAATAACCTGCCCTTAGAATCTTATTTGCTGTGGTTTTCCAAAACAGATGGCCTCCGCACTCTCCTCTATGAAAGTCTTCCACAACTTTTTTGGCTTCCTCCTCTACCAAACAATTCAATAACATTCCACCAGGGTCTTTCCAATACAATGCAGAATTTAATATGCATAATTTTACAACTTTCAATTTCAATGTTCTACTCTTATTTCTAGGCATCCCGGGAGGTGAAGACAAATTCTGAAGTACATATAAAATGTCAGCATACCAAGGGGAAGAAAGAAACATATCAGATAGCTGAACTGATGAACTCTCCTCATCTTCATCGAACATGGCAGCAATCAAATTTATATCTAGAACCTGCAGAATTGTTTCAGCCATTAACTTGGCAAGTCCTTGTCCTTTGATCAGTTTGGTTGGTTTAATCTCCACATCATACTCTAACAACGCAGTGATCCACTTACCCCGTCTTCCTTCTAGATCTGCCTGTACCAAAACATCTTTAACTACTGCGTTAGGAACATATGCTATAATGTGGGAATGTAGTATATAGACACGGAAATCTTTCAAGGCCTTTACAAGCGCAAGTGCTTGTTTCTCAATAATGTTGTATTTCAATGCTCCATCCCTTATAATGTGACTGAAAAAGGCAATGGGCTTTTCAACTCCTTCTCTTTTCTTCATTAATACAGCTGCCAAAGTGTGCTCATAAGCAAATGAGAACAAAATGAAGTCCTGTGTGTAGTCCGGGCTAATTAAAGTAGGGGCTGAAGAAAGAGATAACTTTACCAAATTGAATGATTTCACCGCCTCTTCGGTCCACTTTACCTAACTGTCCCTTTTCAGCATGCTCGTGATTTCTCTAAGATGCTCAACAAGATTTGGAATGAAACGACGCAGAAAAATTATTTTACCATTAAAGGACTGTATTTATTTCTTATTTTGGGGCTGTTCAATTTGTTGGATGGCTTCAACACATGCAGGGTCAACACGGATGCCATCTTTCGATATGATGTGACCAAGGAGCTTGCCCTCATCCATGGCAAAAAGACTCTTTTTCGGATTCAGTGAAATGCCATATTTTCTGCACTTTTGGAAAACAACTTTCAAATGATATAAATGTTCTTCATCAGAATTTGAAAAAATAGTGAAATCATCAAGGTAAACAACCAAAAATACATCTTTCGCGTTGGCGAAAGCCATGTCCATTGCACGCTGAAAGGTGGCTCATGCATTCTTCAAACCAAACGGCATTTTTTCATAATGAAACATTCCCCATGGAGTGGTAAATGCAGTCTTGTCACGATCATCTTCATGAACTAAAATTTGATTATATCCTGAATAGCCGTCGAGTAGTGACATCCTTGATGCTCCAACTACTCGCTGCAATATGTGGTCCATTTTTGGCAGCGAAAAATTGTCTTTTAATGATACTTTATTCAAATTTCTGAAGTCAATACATACACAGATCTCACTTGTTTTCTTTCTCACAGGTACCAAATTTGATATCCAATCTGAAAATCGGATAGGTACAATGATTCCTGACTTATACAATCTGTTTACCTCTTTTTCAATCGATAGTAGCAGCTTTGGATTGGTTCTCCTCAACTTTTGACGAAAAGGCTTCTAATTTGATTTAATGGGGATAGTATGCTGAATGATATTAGTGTCATATGTTTTTAAATATGAGTAATCCCACCCAAAAGCATCAGAAAATAAAGACAACAACTTCACATACTCTACCTTTACCTTTGGTGATAATGACTTTGATAATTTTATCATCTTGGGATTCTCAGCTGTCCCAATATTTACCTCTTCAACACCTTTTTCAGTTGGCTTCAATGTTGGTTTACGGGCTACATCATCTTGGTCAAAGAGTTCCTCCAAAGGAATCAATCCCTTAGGAATGATGTTATCTTTAAGTTGCAGTACTTCCATTTGATTTATTTGTATATCATCACTACCATCATCATGTTCTGTATCTATGGAGGTGTCTTTGAACTTACCCTTATTCTGCAGAAAATGATTAATCTCCTCGTCATCCTGAAAGACTTGCCAACATCGCTGATTGTCTAGAATGGTGGGATGGTGTTTCACATGAATCTCGAACTTGTTGCTGGAATTCATCGGAATTTTTAAGTTGCTTGCTGCCTTAGCAAGTCCATCAGCAACACCATTTTGTATGCGAGGTACACATGTCAAGGTATGATCAGAAAATAACTTCAGAATATCTAAGACTGCATTACGGTAGGCTCTCATGCGAGGATGCTTGGCCTGAAACTCACCCTTAACCTACATTATCACCAACTCTTAATCACCATAGACTGCAATCCTTTTCGCTTTCAGCGTTCTAAGAATCTTAAGGCCAGCAATTAGAGCCTCATATTCCACTTCATTATTAGAACAGTCAAATGCTAGCTTGTAGGAACACACTCTCACTTTCCTTGGAACCTTATCCATAGCAGAAAATGGATTACGAATCCAAACACCAATTCCAACACCATCACTACCTACTACGCCATCAAAATCCATGGTCCAAAGACCATCTTCATCGTCCTCTAAATGTTGAAATTGCACCAGCTCTGTTTTTCCTGTTTGCTGCCCATTGTCTTTAGCTGATTTCTCCACAGTAGTTTGCTTTTCTCTTCTTTCTCTTTGCAGAACTTCTCTAAAATTCTCAGTGATTTCTGGTATATATTCCGTCTGAACTAATTGACTATCAATATCATTTAAACTATCAGTAAACAACACAAACGACTCTAAGTCGGTATGTACATAATTTACAGGATGATTGATTGGCTTCTCTTTGTTGGTTATCATGTATTTCATCTTCTGCTCTCGTTATAACTTTCCCATTTGACCAAAGACTGGAATTGTTGCATAAGAAAAATCTAACTGTAGTGTACCTTTCAATTTTTCCCCCCAATATCTTGAAAGGAGCATCCCAAATCGCGGAGGAATGTCCGCCACAACCACATCCATCAAGACATTCTTCGCTGGAATTTGATCTAAGCTAACAACCAAATCTTTGATGAGTCTGATACACCTCACACGGTTGGAATCAAATGAATACAAATCATGATATTTCCTTGTAATGTCTAGTCCCAGCTTTTCCATGATAGCCTTTGGCATCAAATTGTGTGAGGAACCCGAATTGAACATAGCATTGTGCAATACATATTCATGCAACCTCAAACTGATATAAAAGGGAGGAACATCACTGTCAGGGGACTCACCATCTAATGCAGGCCCAAATATCGATTCTGGCTTATCATCTTCAACATTTACCATGTCAAACATTGGATCAAAATTCAGAATTTTGGAGACTTGACCACGGTAGCTGCTGTTCTTCATGATTTCTGTCAAAGGAGTAGATATTTTTAATTTGGAAATTTCGTTTTCCAAACTAAATGCTAAGAATTTTTCGACTTCTTTTTCCAGAACTTCCTTCTTATCCTTGATTATACTTGTTTGATTTGCCTTTTCTGCTGATGATATTTTACTAGTTGTGGGATCAATTGTCTCTTTTCCTTTCTTCTGTGGTATGGGTGAATCCGTCTTCGGTGCTATAGCTTCTTTTCTTTTCTGAATTGGATTTATGGGCACATCTTGGTTTCTCAATGAGTACTGCTTCTGTTGAGTGGACAAAGCATTCAGATATCCTCTTTGGTAATCATCTGATTCTTCCTCTAAATCTACATCATTTGCTAAGATTAAATCTTCATCTTTCTGGGCAGCTGAACTTTCACCATACTCTTCATCCTCAGTGATGTAAACGGGTAGGTCGTCGGGAGTAAAGAAGTGATTTTGGTCCCATACTACATCATCATCATCATCTGAATCTTGACTCACAAAATTCTGCAAAAGAGGAGTTTTAATCCGCTGCCGGCTCTTGTGCTCTTTGTTCACGCTGCTTAATTCTGAACTGGGGCTACTTTTGGCCACGATAATTTGGATTACGAATCTGCGTTTTTGGTTTATCAAGGTTGATTCTTTTGAACCATTTTTCCATCTCACGAAGGCAGGGTGGTTCTAATGTAGACTCTTCCTTTATAGTCACTCTTTTCTCTGCTTTCAACCGTGCTCTCTTATCATTCAGATTCGCCTCAACACTAACGAAAATCTTTTGCATATCTTCTAAGGTAGGCGGATCTCTATCTCGTAGTTAATAAGCCATCTCCGGATCAAAACCATCTCGGAATTTAGGAAGATTTGACTTTTTAGACGGTCTTAAGTCATCTGGAATTGCATTATACACTGCATTAAATCTGATAATATAATCCTGAACGGACTCACCAGGATTACGCTTGATGCTGGTATACTCTGAAGTGATTTGCAACGGATCTTTCTTCATTTCCCACCGATCTAGAAACAAAGTCTGAAGTTCCTATAATGTGTTGATACTCCTTACCTGTAAATCTCTGAACCATTTACGAACCTCTCCTCCAAAAGTCTGGGCAAACAATCTCATTGAGACATTTTCTGCATCAATTTCATGCAGGTCCAAAAAGTCTATCATTCGGATAATATGTTGTTGAGCGGATATGCTCTGTGGTGTGCCATCGAATATAGGAATCTTGCTTTGATAATCAGCAGGCATAGGATCCAAATTGGCCGACAAAACAAGAGGTGCAAATCTGGCAGCCATGGCTCTTGGTGGATTTGCAGTCGGCCTTGGAGATGTTGGGGGAGTATGTGCAACTGAGGTGTGAGGTGTATGAGGAGGCGTGTGTGGAGGAGATGCAGTTTTAGGTGTGGAAACAGTGGATGAAGGCGAATTGACTGCAGACTTTTGATAAGAAATAATAGGTTGCACAGGGATGGTGGGAATGAAAGGCGGTTCAGTAGGAATTCTAGAGGTGGATGCCATAATAGACGATCCAATGGTAGCAGATGCAATTTCTAGAAAATCAATGATATTTGTAACCTCAATTGTAGTTTGGAGCTGTCTAAAAATAAAATTCTCAATAGAGTTATTAGACTTTTCTACATGAAGAGCGGCAGCGAAATCGAGATTTGGAACTATAGAATCAAGAGCATTTTTAGACTTGGTTTTAAACAATGACAGTTCAAACTTTTCATCAAAAGCAAGTTCTTCAAGATATTCAAAAATTGTAGGACATGAATGAGATTTAATCACGGGAGTCACAGAACTTTCTTGACGAAGGAGTCTTGGAATCAAATTCGGATTTTCGTAGACAGGAGGCAGATTCAGATCTGGATTAGCTCTGGTATGTCTTCTTGAAGCCAGTGTGCTTTGTCAAAAGATCAAAGGAATATACGTAATTCAGCCTATCCATTTCTAGACTCAATCATCCAAAGGTCTAGAACGAACAAATATACTGGGGTGATTTTGCAAATCAAGTGCTGCATTCACAAGCTAACCGGAGATCGACTGAAGCAACGTTTATCTACTTCCGCTTATGCATGGCAAAAGCGTTTCGAAAGCTACCTGGCATGACTTCAGACTCCGTCTAAGACTCATGAAACAAACACATCAACAAGCAAACCATTAAGATTTAGTTTTTCCCCAGTATGGTTGCCACTATGTTAGCGCTCGAATCTTCCTTAGGCTGAAATAAGGTAAAACTTAAGGCTAAATCAAACCATTCTCAGCCTCGTAGCTAGCCCTAAGAGGACAGGAGAGGGCTCTCTCCGAGTCTATCTCGGAAAAGGTAATAAAAGAGGCTCGAGATGACTAAATTTGCAACTGATCTTAGGCTAGGTATTAAGTGCAGGGGTTTGATTTGATTCGGGTTTTTAGGGTTTTGTTGAAAACAATGGGAAAGGCAATTTGGGCTCGGGGATGAAGCACAGTTTCTGCAGAGATCTGATTGGGGCAAGGAAGGCAATAATTTTGATGCTTTAAATCAAGTGAGGTGGGTAGATCAGACGGGTGAGGAGCTAAGGAGAGCAAGGAAGTCTCAAGGATTCTCCTTAAACTGAAGAAAACATGGAAATTTAAACAAATTCAAAGGCAGAGCATAACAGCTATGAATTCCACCTTAATAAATCACTTGTTTTAAATTCAGAAGAAGAAGCATGAAGATTATACACAAAACACTAGATAAACTTAAAATTAATCAGAAAGGCACACCATCAAAACATAAATCCACATGAATCCCAAACAGTGCTGCAAAACCCTGGTCTTTCCTTTGCCAAAATTGCAGAGATATAATGTACAATAGAGTCTAAGTTGTTCCCAAAAGTCCAACCCTGAAAATAACTTAGAAAATACATAATAAAGGCAAGCCAACCCATTCCCTTGCCTCTAGGGGTCTAGCTCATCATCCTAGGAGCTGTTTCAACCAATTCTAAACAAAGCACTACAATCTAGGTAGTCAAAACAACTTGCTTCTATAAGGTAGGAAACTGATTCATTCATTTAATTTTCACTTTTTGGTGAATGAATCTTCTAGAACAAGTGACTAAGTGCCAAAATTACATCATGTTCACTTAATTACATCAAAATAAGTCAAAAATTACATCAAGAAGTAAAACTAGTCAAACTAGCCGAATTTCTGAGCTGGAAGGTGAAAACATTGGGCCAAAAACCTCTGTGCGCCGCGCTGATTTCTGTGTGCGTCGTGCTACTTTGCTGCTGATTTTGACGCACCTGCTGAAGTCCAAATTGAGCTTAGTTTGGCTTTTTGGAAAGCCTTGTTTTCTACTTTCTAACCCAAGTGGAATGTCTCAATTTAGTGTCCATTTGCCCCTCCAAAAGTGCATTCTCCCAAGATTGCTTCCTGTGTGTCCAAAAAGGGGCACTGAGGTCATTTTTTGCATGTTTTTTGACGTTTTGGGGACCGCAAACTTGCCCAAATTTCTTTTCCAAGTACCAAAATTCATGATTTCTCATGACAAATCCAAAACTGCAAGCCATTTGTCATTTGGACCTCCCAATCCTATGCGTCGCGCAAGGTGCGCGACGCATATAGAGAAAAAACTTGTTTTTTAACCAAAAAAAATCCAAAATGACCAAAAATGCCCCAAATCTCTTGAAATTTGGGATAGAATCTCCTTGTCAGGTGTGATGATGAGCTAAAGAGGCCTCGGCCAAACTCTGTAGTGGATCAGGCTTTTTCCGCTGTTTTAGTGCTCTGCTCAACCTCCTCTTTAGAATCTTCACTTTTGCTTTGCAGACATGCATACGAGCCCAATAATGATTTTTCATATGACGAAGCATGTCTTTGTCTCTATTGGCCTTTGCCAACAATTTCTCCAGA